>JAMLFT010009204.1:0-12953 GCA_026544285.1 Pachyrhizus erosus | reverse complement strand
AAGATGAATTTTATAACCATATACTCGATCCAAAATTTAAAAGAATTAGGTTTGTTTGTTTTATTTTAATAATTTATAATTAAGATTATTTTAACACTTTAATTACATTAAATGATTTAAAGATATTTTTTCTAACTTTAAAATAAACAGTTTCTATTTATGTTTGTCCTTTTACTATGTTTATTTTTTATTATTTATTAACGTGAATGCATTGCCAAAGAATTTTTTAAAAAAACTTGAAACATAAAAATAATATTTTTATTAGAGAGACAATTCTGTTCGAGTCATATAGAATTCTTATAAATAACAAAATTTTTGTGCTAAGTAGTTAGCATAACTACATACCAAATAATCAAACTTAAAACCTTTAATTAAACTAAAACAAGTCCATAAATGTTAATTCATGTGTTTAGTGGTCTCACATGTCTCTTTTTGTTTTATATTTTTGTTGCAAAATATTAAATCACTAAATAAAAATAAGGGTTTAAATTTTTTATGTTGTTAATAAATGTAAAATTATTATTAGTGTGATTTTTAAGATAATTATTATAAAACTCAATAAAATGATTATATATGACATTTTTTAATAAGATATTCTTGTAAATTTATTTTCTATTGTCAGTATTTATTCTAAAGATAAAAAAATAAAATAAAAAACTTTCTCAACGAAAAGTAATAATATTATGACAAATGATAAACAAATTATTTTAAATAAAAAATAAAAAGTTTAATTTCTATATATTGTTGACCAATAAAAAAATTATCAATTTTATAGTTAAGTAGTTATGATAAAAATCAACAAATTTATCGTATATGACAATTTACAATTTAACGAAAATGTTCAAAGATTTTATATTGTTAATACATAGACTTTTACTCAAAATGAAAAAAAAAAATCTTATTCTTAAATTTTAATTAATTTTTTAAAACTCTTTACATTTTACTGAGATGAATATTTAACAAAAGTAAAAAAAATACAATAAGATGATTTATTCCGAAATGAACAAATAAAAATGTATTTATTCTTAAACTTTAATGAATCATTTTTATTTAAATTAAACATAAAATACTTTTACTTATTCAGAAATGAGGTTTTATCAAACTGAGTGTGAGAGAGTTAGTGGGGGACTTGAGTTTCTAAGCTTAAGGTTGAGCCTGAGAAAGGTAGTAAAGGACTTGAACTTTTAGGCTTTAAGCTGAGTGTGAGAACATCTTAAGCTAAGCATGAGAGCCTTGGAACACCATATTATTTTTTCTTCCTTACTTGTGTATAGATTGCTTTTATATTGTATTTCATTCTTGAAAGATAATGAATTCTTATGATTGAATGTTAATTAAGTCTCTTTAGAATGAAGGAGGACAACAATTGCTCTTAATGTTAAAGGATGTCCAAATGTTTTAATGAGAAAAATGTATAATAATAAGATTTGAGATTCCCTTTTTGGAATAATGGGTAGAGTTTCGTCATTTTCCATCCCTAAAGATGTGGTAAAGATCCCTTAAATTGAAGGGGGATATCAATACGAGGTCGTGACATAAGAACAAACGGGACACTCTTTAGAAAATTGAGTTTGATACTTGTCATAAGATGAAACAACAAACAAAGATATAAAAAGATGTTATTTTTATGTAGATCAATCATTTATATGTTTATTATTTTTATTAATTTCCAAATCTTATAAATTCAAAATTTCTACTCATCATCATTGCCTTTTAAAATTTTTATTTACTAATTCATTCCTTTATACATTCACCCACATACTATGATAAAAAGTAAACTTTGAAATTAATATTATATATGGATTTGGGATGTTACAACAAAGGTTACGGTGCAAGGTGTACTGTGTAGGGTTTAGGTTCTAGGGTGTAAGGTGTAGGCTATAGCATTAAGGAGTGTGGGGTTAGTACTAAGGGTATTTAGGAGTTTTTCTATTTAGTTGTCTAGTCATTTAGAAGTGTAGCAGTTGATACATAAGGTTATTTCCTTTAATTATCTACTATAACAAGACTGACATGATACATTTGAATGACAGTTAAACGACAAGAAGGCAATTTCTCGTGCATGAGATCCATGAAGCCTTTCATCAAACACTGTAAGTAAGTTCTTTTTTTCCAATTAAAAATATATTTTTGCTCGTGTAAGTACTCCATAAAATAATTCTTCACCTTTGTTATTATGTGTGTGACTCTATTTCTAACTTCTTATTCAACATTAATGACGTTGATGTACTAGTTAACCTTTGTAAGAGGATCGACAAGTCTTTCTCGATGATGGATTCATTAACAAGGTATTTATGTTGTTTTTTTTTTTAAATTAGTTATCGTGCTATAACTATACTTTTCTAATAACTTTTTCAACAGTTAAATAGTTAGTATTCAATGTATTCAATTATTGTTCAATTATAATTTTAACTGATTACTGAAATCTATCAAAATAAATATTTGTTTTACAATTTTGAAGAATCTTTACAATTGTATTTGTTAGATACTTGCTACCCATTAGGATTTTAGGTATAGGGCTTAGAGGTTACGGTGCAAGGTGTAGCGTGTAGGGTTTAGGGTGTAGGATGTTGGGTCTAGGGTGTAGGGTATAGGTTGTAGCATTTAGGAGTGTGGGGTTAGTAATAAGGGTATTTAGGAGTTTTTGGGTTTAGGTGTCTAGTCATTGGGAAGTCTAGGGGTTGATACATAAGGTTATTTTCTTTACTTATCTACTATAACAAGGCTGACATGATACAATTGAATGACAGTTTCTATAGAACGTCAAGAAGATAATTTCTCGTGCACGAGATCCATGAAGTCTTTCATCAAACACCATAAGTAAGTTCTTTGTTTCCAATTAAAAATCTATTTTTTCTCGTGTAAGTATTCCATAAAATAATTCTTTACCTTAATTCTTACATGGGTGACTCTATTTTCTCATTTCTCATTCAGCATGACTAACGTTGAAGTCCTATTTAGGCTTTCTATGAGGATCGACAAGGTTTTCATGATGATTGAATCGTTAAAAAAGTATTTATGTTATTTGTTTCTAAAAATTAGTTACCTTGTTATAACTATGCTTTTATCATAACTTTGTCAACAATTAAATTGTTACAATTCAATGTATTGAGTTCTTCTTTATTTATAATTTTACCCGATTATTGAAATCTATAAAAATAAATATTTGTTTTACAATTTTGAAAAGTCTTGACAATTGTATGTGTCAGATTCTTGTTACTAATTAGGATTTAGGTGGTAGGGCTTAGAGATTAGGGTGTAAGGTGTAAGGTGTAACAATTGTATAACTATGCTTTTATTGTGTTATTGTAGGTCTTATTCACGGTCGAGATCCATGAAGTCTTTCATCAAACACCATAAGTAAGTTCTTTTATTTAATATTAAAAATCTATTCATGCTCGTGTAAGTACTCCATAAAATAATTCTTCACCTTAATTCTTACTTGTGTGACTCTATTTCTCACTTCTCATTCACCATTACTGACGTTGAAGTCCTATTTATGCTTTGAGAGGATCGACAAGTTTTTCATCATAATGGATTCATTAACAATTTATTTATGTTGTTTGTTTCTAGAAATTTGTTATCGTGCTTTAACTATGCTTTTATCATAACTTTTTCAACAATTAAATTGTTACTCTTCAATGTATTCAATTATTGTTTATTTATAATTTGAACCGATCTTTTAAATCTATCAAAATAATTATTTATTTTACAATTTTTAAGAGTCTTGAGAATTGTATGTGCCAAATTCTTGTTACACATTAGGATTTAGGGTGTAGGGCTTAGACGTTAGGGTGTAAGGTGTACTTTGTCAGGTTTGGGGTATAGGATGTTGGGTCTAGGGTGCTTGGTGTAGACTGTAGCATTTCTGAGTGTGGGATTAATGAGTAGAGTCTTTAGAGGTTTCAAGGTTTAGGTGTCTAGTAATTTAGAAATCTGGAGGTCTAGGGGTTTAGATATAAGGTTATTTTCTTTCGTTATCTCCTATAAGAAGACCTATATGATACATTTGACATATTGTTTCTATAGAATGACAAGATGAGAATTTCTCGGGCATGAGATCCATGAAGTCTTTTATCAAACACCATAAGTAAGTTCTTTTATTTCCAATTAAAAATCTATTTATGCTCGTGTAAGTATTCCATATAATAATTTTTCACCTTAGTTCTTACTTGGATGACTAAATTTCTCACTTCTCATTCAGCATTACTGACGTTGAAGTCCTATTTAAGCTTTGTAAGAGGATCGAGAAGTTTTTCATGATGATGGATTCATTAACAAAGTATTTATGTTATTTGTTTCTAAAAATTAGTTATTATGCTATAACTATGATTTTATCATAACTTTTTCAATAATTAAATTGTTACGATTCAATGTATTAAGTTCTTGTTACCCATTAGGATTTAGAGTGTAGGGCTTAGAGATTAGGGTGTAAGGTCTACCGTCTAGGGTTTAGGGTGTAGGATGTTGGCTCTAGGGTGCTAGGTGTAGCATTTAGGAGTGTGGGATTGGTGATAAGAGTATTTAGGGGATTTTGGGTTTAACTATCTAGTCATTTAGAAGTTTAATGGTCTAAGGGTTGAAACATAAGGTAATTTTCTTTCGTTATCTACTATAACAAGACTTATGTGATGCATTTGACTGACAGGTTCTATAGAATGACAAGATGACAATTTCTCGCGCACGAGATCCTTGAAGTCTCTCATCAAACACCATAAGTGAGTTCTTTTATGTCCAATTAAAAATCTATTTGTGCTTGTGTAAATATTCCATAAAATAATTCTTCACTTTAATTCTTACTTGTGTGACTCTATTTCTCACTTCTCATTTAGCATTACTGACATTAAAGTCCTATTTAAGCTTTTTAAGAGGATCGACAAGTTTTTCATGATGATGAATTCATTAACAAGGTATTTATGTTGTTTGTTTCTAGAAATTAGTTATCGTTCTTTAACTATGCTTTAATCATAACTTTTTCAACAATTAAATTGTTATTATATAATATATTCAATTATTGTTTAATTATAATTTTAACTTATTACTAAAATCTATCTAGGATGTAAGGTGTACCATGTATGGTTTAGTTTATAAGATGTTGGGTCTAAGATGTTGGGTGAAAGGTGTAGCATTTATTAGTGTGGGATCAGTGATAAGGGTATTTAGGGGTTTTTGGGTTTAGGTGTCTAATCATTTAGAAGTCTAGGGGTCTAGGGGTTTAAGTATAAGGTTATTTTCTTTTGTTATCTACTATAACAAGACCAATATGAAACATTTGATTGACAGTTTGTATAGAACAACAGGCAGACAATTTCTCGAGTAAGAGATCCATGAAGTCTTTCATCAAACACCAGAAGTAGGTTCTTTTATTTCCAATTAAAAATCTATTTATGATCGTGTAAGTACTCCATAAAATAATTATTCACCTTAGTTCTTACTTGTGTGACTCTATTTCTCACTTCTCATTTAGCATTAATGTCGTTGATGTCCTATTTAAGCTTTGTAAGAGGATCGACAAGTTTTTCATGATGATGTATTTATTAACAAGGTATTTATGTTGTTTGTTTCTTGAAATTAAATATTATGCTTTAACTATGCTTTTATCACAACTTTTTCAACTATTAAATAGTTACTTTTCAATGTAATCAATTATTTTTAATTATAATGTTATCTAATTATTTAAATATATCAAAATAAATATTTGTGTTACATGTGTCAGATTCTTTTTACTCATTAGGGTGAAGAGCATAATTTATGGTGTAGGGTGTAGGCTATACCGTGTAGTATTTAGGGTGTAGGATGTTGTGTCAGGGATGCATGATGCATGGTGCAATGTGCAGGGTGTAGGGTGTAGGGAGTAGGGTTTAGGAGTCTGGGCTTAGTTAGAAGGGTATTTATGGGTTTTTTGGTTAAGGTGTCAAGTGGTTTTGAAGTCTTGTTTATGCTTATTAAGAGGATCGACAAGTTTTTCATGGGGATGGATTCATAAACAAGGTATTTATTTTGTTCATTTCTTGAAATTATTAATCTAGCTATGACTTTGCTTTTCTCATATCTTTTTCAACAACTAAACATTTATTATTCAATGTACTCAATCATTGTTTAATTATAATTTTAACTAATTATTGAAAACGTATCAAAATAAATATTTGCATTACAATATTGAAGAGTCTTGATAATTATAAATATCATATTCTTGTTACCCATTAGGATTTAGGGTGTAGGGTGTACCGTGTAGGATTTAGGGTGCAGGCTATAGAGTGCATGGTGTAGGATTTAGGAGTGTGGGGTTAGTGATAAGGGTATTTAGGAGTTTTTTGGTTTAGGTGTCTTGTTATTTAGAAGTCTTGGGATATAGGGATTTAAGCATAAGGTTATTTTGTTTCATTTTTTGTTGTAGGAAGACATTTATGATACATTTGATAGGCAACTTCTATACAACGACAAGAAGTCAATTTCTCGAACACAAGATTTATGAACTCTTTCATCAAACTCCATAAGTAAGTTCTTTTGTTTCCAACTAATAATCTATTTATGCTAGTGTAAGTACTTGACAAAAAAACTTTCACCTTAATCCTCATTTGTGTGACTTTATTTCTCAATTTTCATTTAGCATTAATGACGTTGAAGGCCTATTTAAGCTTTTTAAGAGGATCGAGAAGTTTTTCATGATGATGAATTCATAAACAAGGTTTTATTTTGTTTGTTTCTTGAAATTACTCATCGTGTTATAACTTTGTTGTTATCATATATTTTTCAACATCTAAATAGTTCCTATTCAACGTACTCAACTATTGTTTAATTATAATTAGGGTTTAGGGTTAAGGGTGTATCTTGTAGTGTTTAGGGAGTAGGGTGGAGGGTGTAAGGTGTAGAGTTTAGAAGTGCGGGGTTAGGGATAAGGACGTTTAGGGGTTTTTTGGTTTAGGTGTCTAGTTATTTGGAAGTCTAGGGGTCTAGGTGTTTAAACGTAAAGTTATTTTCTTTCGTTTTCTACTGTATGAAGACTAATATGATAAATTTGATAAACAGTTTCTATAGAATGACAAGACAATTTTTCGGGCACGAGTTCCATGAAATCTTTGATTAAACACCATAAATAAGTTATTTTATTTCTAATTAATAATCTTTTTTATGCTCATATAAGTACTCAGTAAAATCATTATTCACCTTAGTTCTTACTTGTATGACTTTATTTCTCACTTCTCATTCAGCATGAATGACATTTAAGTCCTACTTAAGCTTATTAGGAGGATCGACAAGTTTTTCATGATAATAAATTCACAAATAAGATATTTATTTTGTTTGTTGAAATTATTTATCGTGCTATAACTTTACTTTTATCATAAATTTTTTAATAACTAAATAATTAAAAACATTTTTGTTAAAATATATATTAATTAAATATTTCTTAAACTGTATCCAATAAATTTAGATGATAATTACTTTTAGAACTAAGAGAGTAATATAAAATTCCTTTGTTTATTATTTCACGTATGAAACATTTATTTGTTTATTTGCTGCATTCTTTGATCGTATTTTGTATTTGAGGAACCTTATTTGGCTATCATGATGACCAATATCTTTAAGCAATGACAAGTGAGAAGAAGTTGCATAGTAACCCAAATTGATTCTTATTTCGCTGTCATGATTGGTCCATAATGAATTGTAAATGGTTACAAGTGATCAACTAAGAACATTACTATACCAACAAAAAAGTAAACATAAATCACCATTTTAGTACTGGACATCCAAATTCCAAAACTTAAGATGTGCAATAAAAATTTAGGACACATGTCTCAAAATTTAAAAGTATGTCCAAAAATCATGAACTAGAATGTGACTTTAGCTCCCCGAAGTCAGTAATCCGCTTCCTAATTTTATACATTCATGTTTTTTCTATGAACAAAAAACTTAAACACTTTTAAATATTAAACATTCCATTAACATCTTTTTAATTAAAAATTTTATTTATTATTTTCTTTCAATCTAATCATATTATTTATTAACTAATAAATTAATAATTAGTATTTATTGATAAAAAAAAATAATATATATCGTACTTATACTTCTTTTTTTTCTCTTTTTATTTCTCTAACTGTTTATATATTTTTTCGAGCCTCACACCTTTCCATTTGGAGCCTCAAGGAGTTCACCTTCGAACCCATCACAGCATCCACTCTCAAACGGTGTTATGAGACCACCAACTTTTGCAGGGAGCGACAAGAGATGTCAAGATAGGAAGAAGAAGAAGAAGCAAATGTGTTTTTTTAAACATGTAATATATAATGGCAGTATTTATTAAAGTAGTAGTATGTTTTTTTTTTTTTGTTTTTTTACTATTTTCATGTAAAAACTTCAATAAATGAAAAAAAGTGTACTTAATCCAAATTTGTTAGAATTTAAGAATGATGCAAAGAAGTTAACAAGAGAAATTAAGGAAAATATCCCATTCATTAAGGGTGATAGTAAGTAAAACCATATTTTTGGTAATTAAAAAATCCAGGTGAGGGAGGGGATTGATCGTGTCCTAACTAAAAACAAGAAAAACCTCCTAATGTCACAATACTTAAAGAGACATTATATTTATATCACCCCAAAGAGAGAAATAGGAGTTAAACCTATGGTTTTTTCAAAAACGAGATTGTCTTTTTCTACTTAACTAGCCACTTTGATCAAAATATGAATGTACTCGATTACAGAAGAAAAATTTAATGTTCATACATTAACATTTACATTACTTCAGCATTTATATGATTTGAGAATTATTCTAAAAATTAATAAATTTATTAGTAGTTTATGATAAAATGATAGTGTAATTTATTTTTAAATATATTAAAAGTTGCATCTCTTCTGTGACATCCCATTGGAACATAAATTTACACTATAATCCTTAATAATCGTAAACATTTGTCTAACATCTCATACAAATTAAAAGACGTGTGCAAAATTTCATATATTGTATAAATCATAAACAAACGAAACTCGATCTATTTATTTGCATTAAGACATTTATTAGAATACTCTGATTTTCCTCCTTTTTAAACAAATTAAAAATAATGGTTGAGAGCGTATTTCTCCGACTTTTTAAAATCATTCT
The DNA here is from genome assembly GCA_026544285.1 of Pachyrhizus erosus. Taxonomy (NCBI): domain Eukaryota; kingdom Viridiplantae; phylum Streptophyta; class Magnoliopsida; order Fabales; family Fabaceae; genus Pachyrhizus; species Pachyrhizus erosus. The sequence continues at coordinate 3,856 of JAMLFT010009204.1, read as the reverse complement.
GGCACTTCCTCTTCCTGCATCTCTTCTTTAAAGTAAAATTCATCATTTTATGGGGAGAAAAAAGAACTAAACGATTCGTTTCAAAAGATTCAATTCATTCCAATGCCAGGGCAGTGATTAAACATGAGTTGTGACTTGTCTCATTTATTCCCATAGGCTAGGTTTATATATGAACATACATACGTAAGAAACTGAGAAGCTTTTAAGAAATAAGAAATCTGAAAAAAATTAATATGAAATGGTTCTTAGTAACATATATATAGCTCAATTAGCAGGGAATAAAATAAATTTGATTGAGTTGGCAAGTTGACTTCAACTGGTCCACCACCAGAGGAAGTCCTTGCGCCTATTGATCTTCTTCTGCAGCTGGAGGATGCCATATAGTAAAGCCTCAGCAGTTGGAGGACAACCTGGAATATATATGTCAACTGGAATAATCCTGTCACATCCTCTAACAACAGCATAAGAATAGTGGTAGTATCCACCTCCATTAGCACAACTTCCCATTGAGATCACCCACCTTGGCTCTGGCATTTGATCATAAACCCTGCACCAATTCAAATTTCTTTTTCAGCTTCAAAGAGGTGTTGAAAACCAAGAAGAAGTAAATGGCAACTGTTCTTTCAAAGTGAAACATTCTTCTCAAAGCACCTCTTTTTGGTCTCTCCCTCTCATGTTACAAAAATATGAGATCAAATGTAGTTGTAATTTTATTTTAATTAATCAGGTGAGATATTAATGGAGATATATATTAATGAAAAAAATTCAAACATTTGTGTGTGTGTATATATATAACAAAATTTATACACAATTCTATATATGTTTTTGGTGTTACCTTCAATGCAAACTTTCATTATGTGTTATTAAGATAAATCTCCAAATTTAAGTAGACAATAATATCAAAAGCATTCAAGAGATTGTTTTTGAGTTTTGTCTACATATATAATATGAGAAGAGAAGTGTTAGTAATACATATTGACACATTGTTTGAATGCATGTAACTTTTATTATTAGTTAAAATTTATTCAAAATTATAAAATTTTATAATTTTTTTTTTTTGTGTTTAACAAGTGAAATTATTTTTAATAAATTTTAATTAAATATAAAAAGTAAAAGAGCATTATATGAACTGATGAAGATTTAGATATTAAATTGTTAACACCTTTTATTCGAGAAAAATGATGCAAAGTGAGTATCAGTAGTTGAAATTTACAGTCTAATTTATATATATATATATATATTGTAATGTGACTTTTATAATAATTATTTCAAAAATTATATATGATTGCGTATAAACATTAAATTAAAAAATTTATTAAAATAAAAAAATGAAGAATGAAAATTAAATATGGAGTGGTGCATTGTTTGGTGAGTGACATTAGGTAGTAACCAATAATAAATAAAATAGTTAAAAAAAAAAAAAGAAGAAGAAAAAGTTGTTTGGTAGTAGCATTGAAACAAGGAGGAAACAAACAAACTTGCGAAGGGCAGGGGCCATCTTGTTGGTGAGTGTGCCTGAAACGATCATGCAATCTGACTGACGCGGGCTGGGCCTGAAGATGATTCCGAAGCGGTCCAAATCATAGCGGGCCGCACCTGTGTGCATCATCTCCACGGCGCAGCAAGCCAGCCCAAACGTCATGGGCCAGATGGACCCATTGCGGGCCCAGTTGAGGAGCGAGTCCACCTTGGAGATCACGAACTCCGCCGGCTTCGACAAGCCGACGACGGGGGAGGAAATCACCAGCGGCGGCTTCGGCGCACAGTAACTTGTGGGGGTGCCGGCTTTAGAGCCGGAGCCGGAAGAAGTGGTGTGGAGGGACGCGGAAACTATACGGTGATGGAGGCCCCACGTTGTTCCGGTTCGAGTCACGAGAGCCATGGTCGAGAGAGGCACCACACAGCACAACACACACTTTCGCTTTGGATTTTTTTCACAACTCCTTTCCTTCCTTTCGTTCTTTCCTTCCTTTCGTTCTTTCCTTCCTTCCTCTGTGTTTGGTTAATGAATGAATGTTGACATATACTCTCTTGTTTCTTAGGGCAATCTCCGTTGCAGTGCTCGCCATTTTAGGATTATGGTTGGACCATTTTGTAACAACTTTTCCTTAACTCAAGTAAATAACAAAAGAAGAAAAACGGAAAAGCTAAATATCACAACAGTATTTGAGCCAAAATAAGAACGGGTAAATCGACCAATCATTGGAGAATGCTGTTAGTGTTAAGCCATTTTGTTATTCTAATCAGTAATCTAGCAATGCACGTAGGTTTCCAGTCAGTCACCTATCCTTGGGCTGGCCATTGTCCAAAAGCAACACGTACTCCTTCTATCTTTTTTTTTTTTTTTTTAAATTAAGTTCAATTGTATTTTTCACTTTTTTTATTATGGCATTTTTCTCTCTTAATTATTACTATAATGAGCATTTTTTTTTATTTGATTTAGCATTTCTTATTGCAATTTACCATTTAGGACCTTTACATGTGATTTACTAATGACATTAAATATCCGACTATTTTAATACAAGTGAGATTGGTAAATGTATCCAATTTTTTTTGTTTGTTATATTATTGATATTATCTTTTCATGTAGTAATATTTTTCTTATAAAGTATTAGTAGGAAAACTCTTTATAATTTTTTTAAAAACAAGACTATAAATAAAATAGAAGTTATATAATAGTAAGTTATTTGCATGATGTAACTCGAATGTAAATTATTTGAAGAGAATAGTTATTATAAAAATAAAAAAGAGATTTAAAAAGTTAATGAAAAATATAAAATAGGATAAAAATATATACACAATTTTTTTATTTTTTTTTATATATAGTTATAGATTAAAAAATTTATAAAAAAATATAACATTCTTCTTAAGATTAAATGTGTAATTTGTTAGTTAAGTTGTTAATTGAAATGAATTATATGGCTTTGGAGTGCCAAATTTTTCTGTCAAAAGTATATTTCATTAACTATCAATGTTAAGTACAACAAGAGATTATAAAAATTAAATTTAAATTTAAAATAAATATAAATATAATAATAATAGAGTTTAATTAATTTACATGTACTGTCATTATAAAATTATTTTACACGTAATCTAAGAATTAATAATCTATATATTCTTTTTTTAATGACACCAAAGGAGTCTAACTTAATTGATAACTTAAGATGTGTAGTTTGAATTTTTGTAAATTTTTTTGTACGCATTTTCAATTCCTGCGAACAAAAAATAATAATAATAATAGAATTTAATTAATTCGTTTGTATTATCATTATAAAATTATGTTACACATATTTAAGAGTAAATAATCTATATATTCTTAGTGTATATAATTTTATTTTATCATCTAACTAATCGCAAACTGTAGTAGCTAATAAATTTATTTATTTTTATAATAATTACTTAAAAAATTATATTTATTATTATTTTTTATTGTTTAACAACATATAATTTTTTACACTTACAACACATAAAAACAAGTTTTATTATTTATTTGGATAAATGTACAAATGTAACAAGCAAACATTGAAAAAAAAAAATTTAAAAAATAGAATAAAAATGATAAATGCATTTCATAAAGTTTCACTTATATTAGTAATACAAGGAGGTTATTTTTGAATTCTTTCACAACGTCTAATTAATGTCACTTTTTTTTATCATATTCTTAAATGCTAATAAAAATTCTATGAGACTAGTTGTTTTATAATATCCTAAAATTCTGCAATAGAATGATATTATATTTCAAAATTTATCTCTTATTTTTTATTTAATCCTTTCAAGAATTTGAAGTCTTAGAAAGAAAATTGTTCACAATAAATGTTTTAGAAAGAAATAAAGAAAATAAAAATTTTGTTAAAAA
>JAMLFT010009203.1:0-12953 GCA_026544285.1 Pachyrhizus erosus | reverse complement strand
TTTCCTAAATATAAAAACTAAAATAGAAGTGTGTTGTAAAATAAGGGTGTTTTCGAAATTTCGAAATTCTTTTTTTTCATTTTATTTTATTTTTTATTTTTTTTTTGCTATTGGTACCCCTCCTTCTCCTGGAAAACGCTATCCGCACCCCCTTGTCTACTGTTCATCTTCTTTAAAATGCCGAACCCGAGAAGACGCATCCTTTTTCCAGATCCGGCAACCGTTCGTTTTTTGGTCATAACTCGGGCTACAGACCTCCGTTTGAGCTGTTCTTTGGCTCGTTTTAAAGCTAAGACAAATTTCTACAAATGTTATGAAGAACTGAAAACCCAGTTCGGGACGTAAGGGGGTCAAAAATGTGAGATGTCTTGGAATTAACTGTCTACTTCTAAAATCTTGCTTGGATTATCACCTTTGTTCACAGTTAAAAAAAAAAGGACATAATTAGATTTCACAGTAGCCTATGTAATCTCTATTGATAGGCAAACTTATTGACTTCAAAATTTAAATACAATCTTATCAACAGATTAGGCAAAAGCAAAGGGAGGGATAGGGAGATATTCTTCAAACTCTAACTATTGCAATTACCCTCATGTATCTTTGATCCGCAACATTGATATTAGTCCTAGCTACCTTCATCATCAACCCGAACCTTAGTACCACAGCAAGACTTTTTGTTGTACTCTTTAATTTCTGCTTTTTTCCCACAGCAACCTGCATCCTTGTTACCAAGCTCAGACCTCCTCTCTAGGAACTCACTGTTCTCCTTCCAAACCTCTCCATTTGAATAGACCTCCTTTTTCCAAATAGGAACTTGTGCTTTTATCTCATCTATCAAAAATCTACAAGCCTCTAGTGCATCAGCCCTGTGGACAGACGAGACTGCAATGAAGACACTTGTGTCGCCAACAGGCACTGTGCCTAGACGATGAGCAACAGCAATGGAATGTAGGTTCCAGGATGCTCTAGCAGATGAACAGATTGACTTGATACAACGTATTGCCATTGGAACGTAGGCTTCATATCTCAACTCCAAGACTGTTTTTCCATCAAAGGTGTCGCGTGTTGTGCCTGAAAATGTAGCTATAGCACCAGCTTGGGGTGCAGTGACAAAATTCATGTACTTAGCAACATCTATTGGATTCAGGTTTTCCAAGATTTCAACAAGATTTTTATCATCTTCAGCAGCCATTTTCTTCCAGAAATCAGATAATATGATGATGTAATGAAAATCCACAGTTATTAGAAGCCTTTCTTCCTTCAAAAATTAAAGTGGACAAGTCCAGTGGTTCATCCTTCAAATTGATTACAGCCTCTCAGTTGCTCAAGACATGGTGAAGTTTGTGCAATATCAGGTTATAATGTCAACATCAAAGGATCTATAACACAAAAGAGATAATTAGAACAAAAGGGTCAAATCATATACAAGTATGGCTAGGCCCCTTCGTATAAAAGACCAAGCTCTAGATTTTTATAATAAAGACTTGTAAACAAATTTCAGGAGTAAAATAAAACCTACCCATTCAGTTGTAACATTACCAAAACAATGCATCAATTAAATTTAAATAAAGCATAGTGGCTGTGGCAGCAACCTTACTAAAAAGCGAGTTATTTAATACATCCAAGGAATTTAACTTGAAAAAGTAGAGTCTGTCTATCATACGATATCTCAGGATCATATAATTAATAAAAACAGTAACATGGTATAGGAGTAGGAGAAATATGTATATGTAACTGGTTTCCTAGAAACTTTGAAGGATGGGAAGATACCTTGGTAATTAAAAATATTAATAAAATAATATTAGTAACAGTCAAAAATAAACATGACTTCCGACAAATTTTGCAAAATTAGAATAAAAAGAAAACAGCAGCATGGGTAGTGTGGATTTTTACCATGCAGGCTTGTTATGCAAAAAAACATGGCAACAAGATTAAGAGTTCACAGATCAATTTGTTGTATCACAACTAATCTAAAGAAGAAAATTATCAGCTCTGTTATAGCTATCACTTATGAGTGTTTATCAAAGATTCCACAATACAGATATCTAAGAAACACTAACAGTGACATGTACCACAACACAGCATCACTTAACATTATTATAATAGAATCTAATTCACAGAACATCATAGCTATGGGTTGAGATTAAAAGCAAAAAAACCCAGAAAATTGAGAAACAGAAGAAGAAAAAACCTGTGGATCATGCTGTTGAATGGGGAAAACTGTTGAGATGTTAGAGAGAGGGGTTTTGGGAGGCTGAAAACTGAAATTGGGGGAATTAGGGTTTTGATCTGACAATCTGAAACTTTGCAAATCTGGAATGAAGAAATGTCCGATCAATTAACAGAACATGTAAAGTGATGTCTCACTCGTTGCTTTCATCCCTTCTCTATCTTACACCATCACCACAACAATAATAATTTTAATTAATTTTTTTATTTTCCTTATAATTGTAGAATATCAGAAAATAAACCATATCATGATTGTAATAAATATAGTATATAGACACATTATCTTTGATTTAAAGGAAACCATATATCTTCCATTTAATTGTAATTATTTTCCTAAGCCTATATAAACTCATATCCAAGGTGTATTAAGACACATGGTTTTCAGTCTATGAATTTCTCTATTTTCTTTCGCTTCAACAATAATTTTATATTTCTTCCTTTTACTTGTTTTTTTCTTTGTTTTCTCTTATTAGTCTTTTTTTGGATTTATGTTTTTTCCTTTAGTAGTGCAATGTCATTTTAATCTCTAAAATTATTAAAATGTTAAAAATAGTTTCAGGAATCGTAAACTGTCAATTAAATTAGTACTTCTGTTCTCTTTGATTAATTAATGGCATCAAAGACCCTTAGGTGATATATTAAGTGCCATGATGATTTTTATGTGGTAGGGACTAAATGATTGTTGAATGTGGATAGAGACCAAAATAAGAGTTAAAGCACATTTACCATGTGAAATAGCTAGTCAAATCTCGCTTAAACACAAATCATAGGAATTATCAGAGTTATGCACTCAAGTACTTACTAAATAACTAGTTTATATCTGCTAGTAGAATAGTTAATTTATGTTGCTTGTAGTTAAGTTATACTGAATGTAGTACTGAACTTACACAGGGCTTCTAAAGGACAAATCCTTATTTATTTTGTTAGAAAGAGGTGTATGGTCCCCAAGCTGAAGATTGTATATAGTTTCGGCTGTCATATATTGGGTTAAATTTGAATATTGATATCTTTAAAAAATGTTTCCTTCCCAGTTCCTCCCTCTAGCTGATGTTAATGAAACTCAAAAAGGGAGCAAATTTTATTTAAAGTATCAAAGTCTCTTAATGTGAGAGAAAATAGCACTATGGTGAAGATGCCGCAGCAGCAGCTTGGTCAAGACTATTACTTAGACGCAGAGTAGCAGCAACATATAAATCTAAGTCTTGCCTTTATTAAATATAATTTTAAAATTTTTCCCCTCTCCGTTCATCTGTTAGAAGGTTTGCCAAGACTCTTGAGCCAAAATCTGATAAACAACTAGATGGATTTCCAAATCCTAATTTATTTTTCATACTTGTTAATTGTTCATCACTTCATCTAAACAAGTCTATATAACCTTCCAAAAATAATTTAGGAAAAAAGCCTCCGATCAAGTGATAGAAACTGAATCAGAATAAAAGAATGAAAATCGGTATTATTGCAGAACCTCTAATTTCCCAAATCATAATCAGTGAGGTTGATGATTTGGTTAGGGTAAAGAATGGTACAGTACTGGGTTTTGAGAGACCAGTTCCCTCCTCAAATCACTTTACAAAATGCAATACCATTCCACTTTCCTCTTCTTATAATTGCTGCAACTACCACCCCGTAACTGTTTGACAAACTGTAACTACAACTGTCAACTAATCAACCATTCTGTTAGACTTCTTGGAGTCATGATTCCCTACACCTCTTATATTTCCTAGCATATAACTTAGCAAAAGGGGGTCTCTTGTCTTGTCTATCGTCATGTCATTGTATTGGTTTCATGCATTTGATATCAGCACCTAACCATAAAACTTAATGAATTAAAGTGTTTTACCAGAATAAATTAATACTCTTTCAGGTGCACCCAGTTACTCTAATTGACTGTTTTTCCTATCTATTTTTCATTAGAAAAGGGTTGGTTAATCTATTAATTAGCTAAGGGTCTATTTGGATAAACTTCTCCAAAAGCAATTTTAGAAGAAGAAAATAAGAAAAAAACTAAAATAAGTTTCTCTACAAGTTAAAATTAGCTTATGCATAAGCAAATTTGTAGAAGTTTTCTCATATTAACTTCTCTAAATATGATTTTTAACTTATATATAAGCTAATTTTAACCTATAGTGGAGCTTATTTTATTTTGCTTTTTATTTTCTTCTCCTAGAAGTGTTTCTAGAGAAGTTTATCCAAACAAATCCTAAATCTTTTTTATTTCATATACCATCCAGACAAGAATGCTAATGATTCTAAGGGTCAGTCCCATTCCCTCTTTCATATTTTCCCAGCAATTTTTCTCTGAATCAAAACAAGAGGAAACACTTTCAATACACAATTTCAAATTTACCACAGAATAAGTACATACATAAAATCAGTAGGAGAAAAGGACAATACTAAGGGGGAAAGTATAAGCAAAAGAAACAACACAAAGAAGAATGAAGTAAAACACAAGGACACAAGCACAGTAATAGAAGATTCTCATTCAAATTTCAACATAACTGAGCATACGTAGTTTGCCAAACACTAAATCAGCAAATCATGAATTTCACTATTTCCCTCAACTTGTCATGTCCAATATTGACCCGGTTTGCTCTATTTTCCCTGTTATAGGGTGTTCCATAGAAGTGAATAGCAAAGATATGCTGCCAAGTTTGGTATTTTGTTTATTGCTAGTCCAACATCCAATTTCGTGATTTTTTCAAAGCATGAGATTCGTCGCGTAGAAAACAAAATTCAGCAATATGAGGGAGAACCAGAACTGAAAAGTACTAAAATATAAGTAAATAAAACCAAACAATCCAAATCTAAAAACAGTCTCGAAAAATTTCAAAGGGGAAAGCTTAATTCAATTACTTGGAAATTAAAAATTAAAATCTGGTCCAAAATTGCTCAATTTTCCTTCTAATGTTAATGGGGGGAATCAAAGCAGTCTTCGAATTCTAACCCTCAAAATCAATACAGAACCATGTGACCAAAATAATTAGAATAATAATAATAATAATAATAATTGAACTTAAAAGTGATTGGAATTTCACATTGCTATTCAACAAAGCGAAATCCAAATGAGCATCAATCTTAGATAATGCAAACCTTAAACAAAACAAAAACCTCAGAACAAAGTAAATCAGGAAAATATAAAGAATGAGCAATTACCAGTTAAACGCTGCGTTTAGCAGAGCAGAGAGAGAGTGTTGCCTGATGAGAGGGAGAGAAGCCGAGCAACGATGATGGTTATAGAGTCATAGACGGCTTTCAACAATATCGTCATGTTAAGTTTAATTCTTATAAAAAATTATTGTATTTTTTTGTCTTTATATTTAATAAAATACGCGATTTTAATCTCTTATTAAAGACTAAATATATATATAATGATAAATTAAAATTATATCATTTTATTAGATATAGAAATTAAAAATAGATATTTTTACACAGAGTAAAACTAAAAATTATATTATTTTCAGAAAATAAAAACATATTTAAACTTGTTAATTTATTTTGGTACATTAAACTTATGTGATATTATTGACCAGTTTGCTTTATTTTAGAAAAACCCGATAATAACATTTTTTTTGTCTGCTAGCAAATTTTTTAAACTGACAAAAAAAATATCATACCCTCCTTACCTATAAATCACTAAAATGAATTTTCTCTTTCAATAAAATATTTTAAGTACACTTAATATAAATCCAATTTATTTACCTAGATGGGGTCAATGGATCATCAAGAAATCGAATTTTGGTAAGAAATTTAATTTAACTATTTGCTAATTGTGCATTAAATTTAATGATGTAAATTATCTTAGATAATATATTAAGTGAAGATATATAATTTAGTTCATTAAATGTGGGCTGGATCGGCGTAGGTTGTAGATTATAAGGTCGGGACAAAAATGTCTAAATATATCTTTTGTAGTTATCAAATATATTTTTTTAGTTTTTTATTAAATTTATTTAAATACATTCTCAAATAATAACTTGTTATTCATTTTCAAGATCCATCAAATATATAATTAAATAATTCATTGTCATGTTTATAGGCTTTGAGAATGATTTCCTTAACTCAAAAACATCTCATTTAATTTTATTAATTATTTATCTTTTAAAGTACCCAACTATCACCATTTACATACACATATATATACAATAGAAATCATTTTTTTTCCACACTTGATAATTTACAATTTGACATTAATCACAACTATAATTTTATCTTCAATGACACATTCTAAAACGTCACTACAAATCTCATTTGTTCAAATAGTACCTCACCCTCAAATATTATCATATTTTTGTAACATCTCATTCCATTTTGAATATCTTTATTTTCATAATCTACATATGACCTACTAAAAAAATATTACTTTTATTTCGTATATCCTCTCCAATTAAAAATCTAAAATATTTCATCACTTACAACATCATAAATGCACATTGGTTTCTATTATTGTTTTACAAAAATCATTCGTAATTTATCATATTCAAAAGTCTTATGAATTTTTTCATCACTCTAAATTTTATGAATTTTGTCCAATGTAATCTTTTGTGTCCATTGCACATGTACCTTTCATCTCTCGTCACGTTTACAAATATTTTATGTACAAATTCTATTTTTTATTATTTATTATTTTGTGCTATTATTTCATTCCCTCTATGTACTTTTTGGTCAATTCACTACTTTTGTAATGAATGTCAAATTACTTGAGGTCACCTCCAAATTTATGAAATGCACTTTCTTTTTAGGCATAACATTTGATTTCACACACAAAATTGAGTATCCAACACACATTACCTTTAGGATTTCCCTCCAAGTCTCCAAGATCCAAATTCAATTAAAAAATAAACGGTCAAAGTCAAAATCAATAATTTAATAACTTCATTATAATAAAAATAAAGATCTCTCGTTATGATTTGATCATTAAAATAAGTCATTAATCCAATCATAATCACCATTATTCAACATATCAATTTGACCATAATTTTACACATATAGGATTTTAGGTCCAATAAATATGACACAATGCAAAAGATGTCAATTGGTTATGAAATTGAACAATATAACTTTTCATTATATATTATTCAAAATAAATATTTCTCATAATTTATTTTTAATATTTATTATAATTTTCTAATTAATTTCACTTACCTTATATTCTTTATTTTTTAAGTTCTTAAAAATATTAAAAATAACTATTCAAGTCCAATAGTCCTAAATTTTTACAGAGGTTATTTTTCATGTCTAATGGTCTCGTATGAATTTTCTTAAGTCCAAATAAATTTTTTTACTCTCATTTTTTATTTTCATAAAGTTACTTGTCCAAATAGAACATTCGAATCTTCTAATTTAATAAATATTAAAAAGACTCCTAAAATCATAAATAAATTATTATTAAGTCAAAAGAGAATCACAAGTTCATAATAATTGTTCTAAGTCATAACTCACACTAAAACTATTTTATAGAATTTATTTTATCTCCAACTCAAAATTCTAATAATTTAACAATCCTCGTACTAAAAATAGAAAATCCCTTAATTAATTACAAGAAAAATGAAAGAATATCCTCGCACCTAAGGATCACTATAATACTTCTAGTTTTTCAAAATTTTATCAAAATAATTTTCTAAAATTTTTGAAAGATCTTAGACAAATTAGACATCTCAAAAAGATAATTAACTTAAAAATAGTAAATAACGTCAAATAATCCAAAAAATTATAGATAAATCCAGACACTCTAAAAACTTTAGAACCATCATCATGAAGAATCAACATGCTGGTATTTTTAGAAATTTTCCATACACAAGTGGTAGCATTTTTTCTTTTTACCCTTTATTCCCTTTACAACAATTTCGCCAAGCCAACATAAAAATACATGATCAAACAGAGCTATAAGCACAAAAAAAATCATGAAAATGTCAACAAGCAAAACTAAGGCAATGACCCCTTGTACCCTTTGATCATTGTTTTAAACACTTGATAAAAAGATGTTAATAGAAAGCTTATTGAACCTTTAACACCATACTTTGATTTGAGACAATCCCAATGGTTGGATGTTTTGAAAATTTAAGATGATTTTTCATAAATGAAGAGAAAGAAGAGAGGTTTTAGAAGGTAGGAGAAAAGTCTAGAAATTAAAGTGGATAAAAATAAGGACTCTCTCTAAATCCTCATTTTGAAGACACAAAACCCTTCTTTTACCCTGTTTTCATTTTTTGCACCCTTTGTTTTAAGTGTCTTAATTTTGTTTTTAATTGGGTTCATATCAAACTCAATTAAATTAAGTCTAGACCTATCTCGATTTTTGTATCATTTTCATCCTACAAATTTTATCATTTTGTATAGTTTTCATCAACTAGCTTACCATGTATATTTTATTTTAATTATCTATTATCCTGTTTAGTAATTAATTTAATTAATCTCCTATTAATTAATTAGCATTTATATTTCCTAATTTAATTAATTTTTTCCTATAAACCCTTTAATAGATAATTCAATTGTTTAATTGATCAATTAAGTAATTTTTAACTAATTTATTTTTTGAATATTAATTAATAAATGAAACTTGATTATTTTTAGTGATCTTAAATCCAAATGACTAAACATCTTAGAATATTTAATTGTACTAATTATAATTAGTACTAACTTGTCAATAAATTGTTTGTTAATACTTAACTTAAAAGAGAAATACTATTCGAAAACTAATAATTAGTAATAAAGAGTCTACAAATAGAGATTTTAAACATTGTTAAAAGAGAAATACTAAGAACACACTCTCAGACACTTTTCTTATAACATTCTCTCTATGATTGCCTAAAATTGACTAAAAATTATCAATTTTGGTGAGTCTCACATCTATTTAATGATTTTTCTCCTTATTTAAATGTGAGGCCCACCAATCAAGATTGATTATTTTCAATACATTTCGGCCAATCACATAAAGAATGTTAGAACGAGAGTGTCAGAAAGTGTGTCACTAGAATTCTTCTTACTAAAATTAATATTTTTTGATACTAGAAAGAAGAATTAAAGTTTAGCTAAATACATGGTAAACACCACCTGGAATGTCATTTTTATATATTACATTAGTATATACCTTGATCGAATGAAAAGGACTAAAAATCATGAGATTACCTATAAAACACACATCAAGCACAATAGGTGGAGGTAAGCAAGGTTTTCAATTTGTGATTATAAATCAAGACCTTAACTACAAACGAATGTCGTTTTTGGTGCAATAGAGGTCATCTCACAAGCAAATGGAATTTACAAGGAGAACGTTTGAAAAATACATGTTGCACACTTGTTAGAAAAATGTTAGAACCAAAGACATGGATGAACGTCAACTTTCTAAAAAATTTATAGTTTTGATGATAACAAAAATTATTATAATTTGATGGATACTAATGACTTAATGAGTATGTTGACAAGAATATGTCTTAACAATAGAAAGATAGTATTTCTTCTACTCAAACGCATAAAACATAAGTAAAAATGTTAAACATCCAAAGCGCGAAAAATACTAGATACGTTAGTTGACTTTTTCGCTTAATATACATCTTACGAGCTTTCACGAAAGTTATACGTTCTAGACAGATGTTTTTAAAATATGTCTTAAGTCAACATATGTCCTTAAGCAACATCAATCTTTTTTCTTCTACTTACATGTTTACTTAAGTTTGATAAGTCTTTGTACTTCAAATGCCCAAGATAACTACTATACTAATTTATCTCTGTCTTTATCCATGATGTTTTTCTAACGTAAATATTCAAATAAGCATTTAATAAAAATATAACATACATGATGAAGATAAACAAACTTTCAAATCAAAGAACCATCAAATTTTAAAATTTGTCATTAAAGAAAATACTAAACATAAATTTTTAGAAGAGCATTGGATATGCCAAAAAATAAAGAAAAAAAAGAGAAAAAAAAGTAAAGGACAAATCTATTCTTTCTCCTTTGATATTAATTAAAGACCTATAGTATGAAGACGTGAAAAAGAGTTATGCATTTAATGCACTACAAAACGAAGACTCTAAAGAAACTAGCGAAATACAAACATTTAACTTTGTCTTAAACTCTCATACATATTATTTTCTTAAATCTCTTCTTGAGATTCTACTTTGTAACTTTTTCATATCCTTGACTCTACTAAGTTCTTGCACTAGAACTTTTATATTCTCACAATTGTGAGTTATCATATCTAGTATTATATATGAGAAAACCAAGAGTGACTTACTATAAAATAATACTTGAGTTTACTTAATTAGATGATTAAGTGTTGTAACAAATAATGACAACAAATAATACTTGGCTTGAGAAACTAAAAGTGACTTTGAGAATACTTGTTATATAGCAAAGAGTGATAAATTACTTATGTGTAAACAAGTTCTTTGTTTAGTGAAACATCTTGTGTCAAGGGAGAATTGAACGATACTCAAGAATTAAAGTGAAACTAGTATAAAACACTTTTTGTGTTGAGTATATCCTTCACTATTTTATATGTTTGTTTGCAAAATATTTTCATTTACTGTTAAACGTCTTTTTCAAGAAGGATTTAGGAAAAGATTAAGAAAATTACACACGTACTATTCAACCCTCCTTCTAATATGTTTTCTAACCCTTCAAAAAGGAGTTCCCTACTGCAAGAGAAAAAGAATCACAAGAAATAAAACTATGCGAGTAATGCGAGTGATATCTCTGAATGAAAGAGTAGTGGAGTAATGAGTAACAACTAGTGAACATATTTCCAAATTTTTACTCACTAAATTGCCTTCCTACCCCATGAAAAACAACTTAACTAGTTTTTCCCTTAAGAATAAAAACTGGCATGGATGTGGGAATAACTCTTTCCTAAGAATAAAACATGCCCAAAAATCATTATTTTATTACTCCTTAACGAACATGAGACTATATTCCATAAAATAAATAAACATAACCTAAAAAAACACTTCCAAAATTATTTAATGATCACAAAATCACTTAAAAAATCACATGACTTTGCGATTTAATCTTAACCATCAATGTATAATTGAATGGTCTAGATCTTTTCTTCTCACCTTGTCCTACAAGCACTCTTTTCTCATCCTTGTCCCTATAATATCATTTCCTCTCTTAAATAATCTTTAAAGAAATAAAATTATATAAATAGTTCTTAAAGTATTAAAAATTCATCAGTCTAGTCCATACATTAATATACTTTACTAATATTTAAGGACTACTTGGAGGATTTTTTAATACTTGAAGACCTAGGTAACACAATTTCTAATACTTTAAATTTAAAGACTACTCATATAATTTAATTACTTTAAGGACTACTTAAGAGACATGATAATATTTTAAAAATCAACAAAATCATGAACCCGTACGATACACAAATTTTTTTGAGAGTAAGGTGAAATAATTTTTTATATATACACAAAAGTATAATAAATATTTTATATATATTGGAAAATATTTGTTATAACTTGTATATTTTAAAATAAGATCTCAATATAGCAAATTGATCCTAAAAAATGTATTGACATTTTATATTGTATATATAAATTAAACGATAATAATTTTAATTGTATTTAAACATTTTCAATACAAATTACAAATTTACAATGAACTTATTTGACGTAAAATAAATTAAACTCATTGCATAAATTTTTATGTCATTTTTAACTTAAATTTTGAGTAAGTAACTGAAATTTTTTTTAGAAGAGTAACTCAAATAATTTAGGAAATCTAGTAGCTAAAAAAATTGGTAAATATTTGTAGAAACTATGAATCTAATTGTAAAATCCAATACTTTTTCATGTAAAGTTTTTATAAAACTTTAATCCTTAACATTTTTAAATATAATTTTATTTTTGTTCAAGATAATGTATTTCAAAGAAGTTTATCTCATATATATAAATTATTGATTTATAATAATTAAAATATGATAATTATTATCTTCATTCATTCGTATATATAAACAATGAAAGTGATGAAGAAAATTATATGTTTTAGATAAAAGAAAACCTAATAACAATTGACTAAAACCTTTAAATAACACAATATATCAAAATATTTTACGTTTATATTTTTATAAATATTACTATAATATTTTTATATTATTAACGAGATAAATATGATTCAATTTAAATATTTTATAATAGAATTATATTCATTAATTTAATAGTAATAAATAAATTATATTTAAAATAATTTTAAATTTTAAATTAATTTTTAAACAAAAGTGATGTATAAATGATACTCATTACTAAAAAATATAATGATTATTCAGGATGTTTTTGTTTATTTAAAAAAATAAAAAGAATTTTTGTTCATAGTTGTATTTTATTAAACAAAATAGAGTTTACTAAATAAGTTAACAAAATAATGCATTAAATACTCATACTGAAAATAGAGGTTTTTTGTTTTGTTTAAAATTTAAAAATCATAATAATATTTAAAAAGTTAAATGAAACTTATTAAATGCAATAGTTTGAGAATGTCTTCTTTATCTCGATGCTAGGTGAAAAAATAGTCACAATTCTTCTTTTATATATATAAAGATATAAATATTAAATTATATATTTTATTTTAAAAATAATTAAAACATAATATCTAAAGAAAATATAATATCTAAATAAATTTAAACATATGTACACAATTTTATATTAAAATTATTATCACAATGAGTAAAAAAATCAATAAAAAATAAATCAAATATAAGACAAAATTTAATTTATATGAAAAA
>JAMLFT010009202.1:0-12953 GCA_026544285.1 Pachyrhizus erosus | reverse complement strand
ATTAATTTGATATTTGTTTAAATTTAAAATATAGTTTATTAAAAAAATATATGGGACTTCATAATTATTATTTAACTGTAATTATTAAAATAAAAAAATTAAATTTTAAAGATTAAAATAAAAAATAAAAATAAAAAATTCTCTATTTTGTAAGATGAAAATAAGCCTTTAATAATATTATACTTGTCGGCATTATGCAATGGATGTCCTGCTAACATCGAGAAGATAGATAGAGAGATTTCACGGCTCCCAAATCCAATCCTACCTTATTCTGTGCAAAAATTTAAATTTATAAGTTAAATTTAAGCATATAAAATAATTCAAGTTTTATTTTATAAAATTAAATTTTAGATAAAAATTTTATTTATAAATATATTTTTAAAATAATCCAACATGCCACAGAAATAAATTTATTTTGTAAAAATTAATAACTCAAAAAGTATTTTCAAAGTTTAACCGATTGAAAAAATTTTCCACATTTGAAACCACACGAGAGCAATTGAAAGACAGGGTTTTGAGATTGCGAACGAGACATCAGCGAGCGATGATGCGATTGTTCGATGCTCATTGTCACCTGCAGGATCCAAGAATCTTACACAAAGCACCGCAGCTCATAAAAACGGCTCAAGACACCGGCGTTGCGTTCTTCGCCGTTAACGGAGTTTGCGAACAAGATTGGCACTCTGTCAAGCACTTGGCTGAAACATACCCTTCCGTCATTCCTTGCTTCGGTCTTCATCCCTGGTAACTCCAATTCTTTTACTTTTCTTTTTGTTGTTTATGGGTTTGCTCAATTGCGCTTCTGTTGAAATGTTTTCGGCCTAATTTTATGATGTTGTAGGTTTGTTAAGGAGCGGAGTCCCAACTGGTTTAAAACGTTGAGAGAATATTTTCATTCCACACCCTCTGCTGCAGTTGGAGAGGTAAATTGTAGATTGTTCTATGTGAGTGCACGCAAAGTGGTGCATTGAAAACTGAAATACATTTATAGAATTTGGATTCCACACTTTCTTTTTGTGGATTTGATTTGATCCCACTATTTTAATTGTGCAATTTTAGTCGGTTTAAGACATTCAATATTTAATTGAAATGCTAATGTGACACTCTATGGGACATCCGTGTGTCATCATTTCTGTTAAATATTAGATGTAAAGTTAATATATGTACCAAAATTACACCATTAAAGTAGTTAGCAGATCATTAGTGCAATTAAGCTACCAAGTTACTGGGTTTTGTTTTCAGCAAATAATAAGTTTTATTTTCATTTCTAAACAAAGCCATCTGAGATTTTTGGCTCATGCCTAATTTTTATTTACATGTAGTTTCTATTTTCCTCTCTTAGTTGCATTAGGGTGTCACAATTCATGTGGTGGCTTCAATGTTTATGTGCAGATATGCACATTCAACTATTTTTTAATGAATTTATAGATGAAATTTCTTTTGGCCTTGTTTTTGTTCATCTGTAAATTAACATTTGATGTGTTTGAGCTTTTTGACTTTTCCTCAGATTGGTGTGGACAAAGGATCACATGGAAAGAAGATTGATTTTTCTGAGCAGGTATTAGCACGTCATTTTCTTTTTGGGCTATACTGTGTATTTTTCTATTAATAATTTTGAAGCTCTAATAACTTCTATTGGAGCGATAAGTACATGCACCTGTTTATCTATCTATTGTTTATATGTGTATCTGCAATTCTTCATGCACTTGTTGTGTTGGAATTATGGGGTTTTAGGTGTTGAGAGAGAAAATAGGGAGTAAAGAGACATTAAATAATATTCACTTGTGTATTGTGTTGTATTACTATATGATGTTATTCTTCACAAAGCCTAACTCAATAAGCCTTATCTATGCTAATAACTATTAGGAAACAAATCATAAGATATCAGGAAATATGGAAACTAAGAAAATAGAAAAACTAGTCCTAAGAGATAATCTCTAGCATAGCCTAAAGTATTCTACTATACAATCTAGATATTATTGGATACTCTAAATAATTTTAAGATACTACTGTTATATAGAAAATGTATAAAATGCAGTGTGATGTCCACATAGGCAGATTCACTTGTTTGCATTAACTTAGAGGAAAGCTGATTACTACCAATCCTCAGAAATTTAATCAGATTACTAATTTGGCCAATACTGTTGAGTGTTAGACTTTTAAGAGAAGGGTAACTTGACAGTGAGGTAAGTAGTGCTTGGATAGCACTTTTGCTTTATATTTTGGGAAGATGCTCTATTTCTTTCAATAAATTACTTTTTGAATTTTGTTTTACAATATATTATGACTAAACATTTGATTGTTCTTTATGAATCTAGTCATTTTATTTGAGTGTAACAAGAACAAATTGCTTTAATATACTACTATTCTTTCCCTATAAATCTCACGTATATGTGTGATGTGATTTGCTTGAGAATATTTATCATATATAGTAGTTGAATTACTTAAGGTGCAGTTTAGTACTTCTTGTATTCTAGTGGGGAGAATGATATTGACAGAATTATTTAAAAGTTCATTGTATTGTACAAATTCCAATATGTTGTATCATGTATTAGTAAAGAGCTCTTACACAATAAATTTGATTTCCATTTCCCACTTAAAGCAAGAAGCAGCACTTATGAAAGTCCTTATGATATAAATATCTATTTGTTTGGAGTATTTTGAAATGTAACCAATTACTTATCTAAGTACTTGAGCACTGCAGTTCAAGGTTTGAAACCCACTGGATGCACCTTGTGATTTGAGCTAAGCTGATACCTGAGTGAGGTGTTAGTCCCTCACCCTATAAATTCTGAGGGACACCTTATGGTCCTTCCCAAAGAATAAAGTACTTAAACTCAGGCTATGTATTGTTGGTTGAATGATTGGCCCTATTTTGTTTGTTAAGACCAAAAATGATTTTGGCATCTCTGTTGATAGTCTTGGTTCAGGTAGGAGAACCAAAAGTGCTGTATGTACATGAAATAAGCTGTGTTTTTTTTCCTAAGAAACTTGAATTCAGAACAATCTTTTTAACTTTGTAAAGTGAGCTTTAAAGTTAATGACCCTGACTTAAATTGTCTGTGAATAAAATAAGTTAAATTTCAAACTGATCATTAACTTGTTGATCATTAGTGAGAGTGAAGGTTTTTCTTTAAAGATGCTGATTTCTGAACATTAATGGTTGGTGTCATTTCTGTTTATCTCGGAGGCTTCACTGCTTTAAGATTTCAAAATGGGTCAAACTACAATTTCTCAATGAAGATTTATTTTTCTTGCTATTAAAGGTTATATTCTATATAGAATTGTTATCAGAATTTTGTTGTTTGTGATGTTGCCTCTAGTATAATACATACAAAGATTAAAGCCCAGTCCCATCTCCCATGTGCTTACAGTTATGATTGATGTTTCACTGCCAGTTTATCAAATAGAGCTCTGGCCTCTGATGCAAAGCTTTAGCTTTAATATGAAACACTTTGACCAATCATATATCATTGACAGAAGATAACCCTTTTGTGCAGAAGAATGCTACCTAGATTGTTGGCTGCTAATGCATTAGGACATTTGTGCAGATTGAAGTATTGAGGCAGCAGCTTGAACTTGCAAAAGAGTTAAACAAACCAGCATCTGTTCATTGTGTTCGTGCTTTTGGTGATCTTCTTGAGCTAATGAAGTATGAATATCTATTCTTTCTTTTTGTTTCAATTCTTACTTGAAAACATTGCTTAATATTAGTGATGATAGTATGTCAAATTTTTGAACTGCAAAAGTTACTTTCCATATTGAGGTGATTGGAAAGAGAGAAATCATATTTTACTCAAGGATGTGTTCTGTAAGGGTAAAACTGTTGGTGATGTTTTATTTCTTACTAGATCTCTGTGTTTAAACTCAAAACAACAAAAATCCCCTATCTCTTTGTTTTATTAAATTCAAACAGAAATTCAAATTCAAAGTCCATTTATGTTGCTTGACATACACCCTATTGATAAGGGGTTGCTGCCTATCAGAAACTATAATTTCAACAAGGTCAAGGTCAAGGTCAAAGTCAAAGTATGGGTTGTTGTTTCTGTAGACTTTTGCTAGTATGTAAGACTTCTATATAATAGGAAGGTTTTCTTTCTTTGTTACAAATAGAATTGTGATTTCCTATGCTCACTTAATTTATTGTTCTTACTCTTTTGAATTGCTTTGATATATATTTATTATGGACCAGTGCTTCTCAGTAATAGTTGGATTTGATATTAATTTAGTAAAGTCTAGTGGATGATTTGTCATCCTCAACATCCCAGTGGAAGAGTGGGGGTAGCATGGGATATTGGGAAGGAATGTGATCGTATAGGAATCAGAAAAGAGACTATAGGGAATGGAAGTAAATAGAGAGAAACCAGAAAAATACCATGTGTATGTGTCTTAGTCTCTAGAATTGTGATTGGGACCCTGGGTATTTCTTGGAATTGCAATGCAATAACACTAGTGAAAATCATAAGAAAAAAAAGTCTCTGCCAACTGATTTATTGCCCAGCCTTGGGAGAGGTCTACCCCACTTAGAACTTCTGATTCCAATTTCTTCCTCTCTTTTCTGTTTCCCTTCCCTCTCTTTATGCTGATTACCACACTCCCACATATTCGGTGGGTTGTTATATGTTGTCACACTTCCCACCTCACTTATGTGGGATTTTAAACCCTACTTCCGTCCTTTCTTTACCTAAAATACACTCTAGTCATCTTATGGTACCTAACAAATATTCCCACCCACAAGATTCACTTTGTCCTCAGAGTAAACTGTTCTATGACAGCTTGAAGATAACTTACCTGTGTCCCATTTCTTAAAGCATAGTAACCAAGTTATGTTTGTCTGAAGTATAAGAACGTCCACCAGCTGTTGTGTCATTGACCTTGTATTCCCACAAGGAATAATAAAGAGGACAACCAATTTCTTGTCTTAACTCTCAAGAATATATGCTCCACAGAAGTTGCCTGAATGCATACATGAACCTTTGTTGAGAGTAACGAACCCCCAGCAGCTGCTGCTAACCCATTACATGATGAATAATCAATTTGAAATATCATCATACATGACAAGATATTGTGATAGCAGAATCATCTATGAAGTCTATGATATACTAAGTCTTAGATTGTACAACTGAGTCAGCTTGTGTACATCTGTTGACTGTTGACTCAAATCTGGGTGACGATGAGGATTAGTGAACTGTAGAAACCAACAATGCAGTCTGCTGCTGGAATGTATTTTCCACATCTGTAACAGTTCCAGGCAAATTGAGGGAAAGTGATAAACAAGCACGGAGGAAATTTAGAGTCTGCAGTAATCCTAATTTGAGATAAACCCATAATTATTGGTATTGCAGATAAAATGCCAATCTTGACCAAAAATTATGCTTTCAAAGTTGCATCAAGTGCCTTTTTACAATTTTTTTTTGTTATCCGACTTAGTTTCATGAAAATCAGAGAAAGGAAGTGTTGCTTTTCATATAGATGTCTGTTTTGTATGACGACTATTAACATAGTGTAAATATATAACTGACAATTGTGAAGAAGGAAGAGAGCATTCTAAAGAAATTCTGTCAACAATAAACATCCCTGTGTATCATAATGTTTTGTCTGCCCTTACAAATTACTTTCGTCATAGAGCCTAAATGATGTAATCTTATTACCCATTAGGTTCTTATAGAAGAATACCAGAGTCTTTTTCCTGATGCTTAGTAATATGGCCTCTTTTTTTATAACATGGTTAGATGCTCAGATTCTCATTATCTAATGCTAAGCCATTGATTTAATGTTATGGTGTTCTCATTTATCATTATGAAGTGGCATCTCTGAAATTTCTGTCTCAAAAATTTCACTATTTGCAGGTCTATGGGGCCTTTTCCTGCTGGTGTCATTCTTCATTCTTACCTAGGTTCTGCAGAGATGGTTCCTGAATTTTCCAAGCTTGGTGCTTATTTTTCCTTCTCTGGGTTTCTTATGTCACTAAAAGCAAATAAAGCAAAGAAAATGCTGAAGATGGTGATTTTCGTCACTCTTGATATATGATTAATGTTGAAGGTTATTTTGTACTATAAATGTCAAAACAGTGACATATTTTCTATTTTATTTAGGTCCCTTCTGATAGGATTTTGTTGGAGACAGATGCACCTGATGCATTACCAATGTCGAAAATAGATTCTCTTCATTTTGTTGAAGGAGATACTTCTCTCACTGAAGAGCTTCTGGCCCAAATAACAACTTCATCAACTTCTGGTTCTTCCCTCGGCAATTCATCACATGTCTTAGCAGATGCTTCGATGTTGCCAAAGGAAACACTCAATCATCCCGCAAACATTCATAACGTATGTAGCTCTAGGAACTGCCTCTATTGTCACCTTGAGTTTTCAAAATAAGCATCTCTTATTATTATTCCCTTGGAGATATATGTTAATATTTTTAATTAAAGATTACGAAAGCCTCCTAGTCTGAGCTTGCATTCTGAAACTGCTATTAGTAATATTAATGAGTAAATTACATTAATTATCCTTGAAGTTTCATGAAATTACACAAATTATCTCTGCCTTTTTTACTTCTATACTAAACCTCCTTAATTGTTTGAAAAATATACATTGAAATTTCCTTATACATTACATTAACTTTACTTAATTATTTGAAAAACATTACATCATGCTCTCCTATAATGGAGATCACTATAAATGTAAAACAAGAGAAGTTTATGTAATTTCACAAAATTTCAGGTGTAGTTAGTATAGTTTATTTTAATAATAATTTGTCTGGTAAGTAAGAATGTGAGAAT
Organism: Pachyrhizus erosus; assembly: GCA_026544285.1. Lineage (NCBI taxonomy): Eukaryota > Viridiplantae > Streptophyta > Magnoliopsida > Fabales > Fabaceae > Pachyrhizus > Pachyrhizus erosus. Next base: position 6,172 of record JAMLFT010009202.1, on the reverse strand, counting down.
AAATCATGTTGACCCCCTAGCTATCAAATCCTACTTCTCAACTATCTCTAGTTTCAAATTATACAGAAATCTGTACTATGATATAGCAATATCACTCTTACAGAATGCTGTTATGGAGGAGGGTCTATGAAAATGAATTGAACCAGTACGTTTCTTTTATCTGAAGGGAGGTCGTACTATAATTTTAAATGAGGGGCATGTAAATTAGTCTTAAGGGTACTTCCCTCTTACATTGCATTAGTAAGGATAAAGCATGACATACCTGAAATTAAACAAGCAGAGACATTTGCTACCTGTGAAGAAATGTCAACAGAAATAAAATACTGAATGATAAATTTGCTTAAGTATTGTAGAATGTATATCATGAATTGCTAGATTTATACATGGAGCTGTTTGTTAGATTTATACTCTTCAATTCATTTTACTTGCAGGTACTTGATTATGTTGCATCTATGCTAGAAATTACGAAAGAAGAACTTGCTGAATTAAGTTACCAGAATGCAGTCCAGTTATTATCCTACGAAGGTTCGAAAATACTTCAAAAGTAGACAAAATAATAGTTTCTTGTAAGAAATGCTACCTAGCTTGGTTTACCTTGGGAACTGGGAAGTTCCAACTTTAATTTCATCAAAGTACGAGCAGATAGATGACAAGGACAGTTTGCTAACGTGTATGATATATATGATAGTTTGTATGACTACCAAACTTTATTACATTCAATATTTCTAAATTAAAGGTGGCGACTTGTGGAATAATTTTACTATTTCTAAGCATGAAAGCTTTTAACTATACATGACTAGAGCAGTAATGTGTGATATACCATACATAATTATCAAATAACATCTTCTCTCCTAAAGTGTATTTAGTGATTTCGTCATCAAGAAATTTAGGATGTACAATAGTGATAATGCGAAATTTCACATTACTTCCTAAAATTCACATATGTTGGTTATATTAGTCCTTAAGTCTACACCTGTGATTTTTAGGGACTAATGTAAGATATATTTTGCATCAAGAACTAATGTTTGTAATCAAAGTTTTCGAGAATGAATTTGGTAATTTGTTCGTATTAGTTATTTATAATGTTAAGATAGGCATTTAACCTTCAAAAATATTTAGTTCATTCTTTATTTTTTTTTCATTTGGAGAGATATAATATTTCAGACATTTCTTTGGTGTTTCTAAACTTGGATTAGTCAATGACTTAGTCATGATATTAGGTTAGTAGTGAATTAATGGTTGAATTAGTGGGTTTCTTATTAAATGTATGAATTGATGTATACAATTTTTTGTCATTTCTTATTACATACATAATGTATATAATATATTTGGGGTAAACATGTTAGTTAATTGATTTGGTTTAGTAGTAGTGATTTTTATAACATACTTTAGGTCTTGTGTTCAATCTTGATCATGATCAATTTTTTAAATGGATAAAATATGGTTTTAGTTTCTTTTTCTTTTAAATTTTGTTTTTGGTTCTTAATCAAATATTTGATTGGTTTTAGTATATGAACTATTTATTAATGTTTTTTGTCCTTCTTGTTAAGTATAACTGTTAAATGATGATGTGATTGTTATGTTTTGTTGCAGCTATATTTTTTATGATTAAAAATTGTTATTTAATAAGTATTAAACAATTTCTCTTAGATTAAAATTGTTAAATATTGCATTAATGAGGCATTTAATAAGTCAAAACCTTTTTTTAGGCTTATAACTATTAGAAATTGCTTTGCTTAGTCAAACAACATTCACAAAATGCATCAACTCCACATATCATTTTGTAAAGTAATATTTATTGATAATCACAACAAATACAATTAAAATCCATAACAAAAACCAAATCAAAAATCAAATTAAAATCCAAAACCAAAATAAAAAAAATCAGTTCAAGTATTGTGCAATCAAACCAACAACACTATTTAGCCTTGTTGGCGATGATGACTCCATGCTAGCAGTTACCTTGTGTGACGACTAGTCAAAATCAATGTGACCAAATGGTTCTCCATTTGACAACCTCAACTTGATGTTGTAGCACACCAAATCAAATTAGGGTTTCCCAAAATTGGGGAAAAGTTAAGAGAAAAAATTATGTGATATTTAGGATCCATGTGGAGATGAAAACACTTAGATGGGAGGATGAAGAAGAAGGAAATGTAGCAAAGATTTGACATTTGAGTTTAGAGAGAGAAAATAGGGAATAAAGGAAACAATTTTTTAATTTGATTCATGCCTTTTAGTTGATTGAGTAATTGGCATGGACACATTCATTTTTTTTATACAAACAAATATGATGATTATGTTTATCTAAACAAAAAATAATTTTTCAATTGGACGAAGATATTGTAGGGTACAATAATACAATGTTTGTTCACTTTTGTGGTTAAAGATTCTAGCTTCCTAATTTTATGGTGTATTAAAATTTGAATGGTTTTTGTAAATGATTTGTCTAGTTTATTTTGATAAATCAACTTTTATCTTTATTTTGAAAACAAATTTGTCTTTATTGCATTTATAAAATATTTCAACTAAATAATTTTTAACAGTTTTTAACCACAAAAAATAAACCACCATAAAACATAATTGTCACATCACCATTTAACGACTATATTTGATTAAGATTGATGACAAAACTAAAAATATTGATGGAGAATAGTTTAGGGACTACAACTAGTCACATATTTGATTAAAAGACTAAAAACAAAAATTGTGAAAAGTTGAAGGACTAAAAACATAATCTATCATTCCCAAATTTCTCAAATGTAATCACCTATTATTATATTAGGGTAGAACAAACTTAGACAAGTTAAACACTAGTTTTCTTATAAATTAAGTGGGTATGATAATCACAATGTTTTATTACAAGTGTATTTTTTGTTAAAAGAAAAATGCAAAAGTGTTCGGATGAGAGATTTTAAAAAAGTAATTCATTTTTTTAAGGAAAGTAAAAAGCTTTGTGGTGAAACATGTTTGGATGAGAATTTTTTTTTGAAAAATTGATTAATTGACACTTTGGAATAATGTCTACTACCAAGTGGATGCAAAAGTATATTGACTCCGCATTATTTTATAAGGTTGATGATTAGTATATGATTAGTTAGGGTATAAATCCATATGATGAAAAAGGATATTCTAAAATAAAATAGAATGAGCCTTAGGGAATGTAAAATGCTTTGTAGTGAAGTATGTTGTTTGAATGAGAGATTTAAAAAGAAATTGATTGATTAACACTTTGAAATAATGTCTAGTACTAGGTGGATGCAAAAGGTATGTTGACTCCCATCATTTTTAAAAGGTTGACGATCAATAGATTATCAGTTAGGGGTATAGATATATATGATGAGAAAGGATATTCTAGAAGAACATAAAATATGCCCCAAGTTTCCCATATATTTTTACTGTTTATATATATATATATACCTAAATGTGTTGGAATAAGAAAATATCTTTACACTTTTTGTAGAAGTGACTTCAAAAATCAAAACATCTCATTTTGTATTATTGTTTCTTTTGTATATGTTTATGGTATGAGAAGATTAATTTCCTAATATTGTAGAATATCTTGGTGACTTGTTTGCACAAATTGTGGATTAATAGTGAGGACATGTTTATGATTGCATATCATGGTTGGATCACCATAGAGTTTTTGTGACCAATACCTAGAGTCTTGATATCATCCATTGAATTCTCTATTATGGTTTGTCTTTCAACTCTGCCACCACTTAGATGGGTACAAATGGGTTAGTACATTACACCTGTTGATCTCAACATGGATGTAGATTAGGCTAAGGACTTTTAGGATTTACCGTTATCCCCTCATATTTCAAATGATGAGGACTTAATAGAGATTGATGATGATGGACTAATGCCATTTTAGTCTCCACTAAAGATAACAGACATTCCTAAGCCTTATTATTCACCCTTTTTCAAGGATTATGATTGCTTACCTTAATACTCACCATGACTAGATGTCCTTTGCACTTATGCATGGTTAGACTAGTCAGGGACTTACATCTTCTAGGACCCCCTTAGTAAAGAGGTTGAATATTCAAGGGATAATGAGTGTGAGGATTAGACATAATGGAGGGTAGTTAAAGTTAGGAACTACTTTATTAGGGTCCTTGATTTGTGTTTATAAGAGGGTAGATAGGATTCACCTTTAGTTTGTATACGGTGATGTCGACTTTGGTGACCACAATAAGATATTCTCGATGTATTTCCTTTTATGATGTATTTTCTATTTTGTTGTTTCATCTCATTATACTTGCACTTATTATCATCATTATAATTATCATTATCTATTATGATTGTTTTAGTATTTGTGATATTTATATATTTTTTTGCATATAAATTTGATTCTCACAATGTTAATGTGCAACAAATTTACTCAAATTATATAAAAATTAATAAAGATTTTTAATGAATTAAAATGATGTTAAATATCAAATTTTGTGTCAATGTGATTAGATGTTACACATTTTATTTATTTCTTGTATGTATTCTCTTTCCATATATTCTTTAATGTAAAACATAATAGTTACATCTCTTTTTTATTCATAGAAAACTTAAATACTAAAAAATTTATAACAATTCGTGCGCATTGTTTGACCAATTGAGTTAGACCTTTAGGTAAACATAATTATGTTAATGAAGTATTGTATGATAATTTCATGATTAAAACATAGGTATATTATAAGTTTGATTTGAAATGGATTGAAATAAATTTTAAAATTGTATATGAAATCTAATTTGTTAAAAAAATTAAATATTGACTTAAATATATTTCTAATCATTGATAAATTTTTTAATTTTGTATTTAGTCCCTATTAAATATTTTTGTTGTTGTTCTTGAATTTTTTTGTCTTTATTAAAACATTGATTCTATTAACTTGAGACATCATTATCTAATGAAAAACATACCAAAAGTTGTAATACAAATAAATTAAGCGACCAAAAGAAAAATTTAAAAATATTTAAAGACCACTTAATTGAGCAAACATAATACCAAAAACGAAATTCAAAATAAGCTTTTTTAGAACCAAATACAAAATTTGTAAATCTTTTTGGGATCAAAAATAAAATAGTTAATAAGGACCAAATGCAATATTAAAAAATTTATTGGAAATCAAAATTATATTTAAGGCTTAACAATTGTAATTTTGAATTATTTAATGTACGGTTTGTTGAATGCTTTATTTTTAAATTAAATTAATTGGATGGGTTTCTTAATGTCTCTGCTTGTTTAACAGGGGAAAGCCTATCTACATTTTCTAAAATAAAAAAAAAAATAAAAGAGAGAAAGAGAGAGTAAAAGTTAATTGAAAATTTTTAAAAAAATGTACAGTTAACTTTATAATAGTTAAAGGGGTAAAATAGAATATAAAAAATAGAAATCAAAATACGGTATTTTCTTTATTTATTGTTATAGCATAAAATATCTCGAATTGACATGATAATCTAAGGCAAAGGTGAGAAAAAGTATTTCGTTTATTCTCTTATGCAAGGAATCATCATAAACGAATATCTTTATTTTAAGAAATATAAATTGGATCGTATATTTCCTGTCTTTTTCTTCTTCTTTTCTTTTACGCAACGAATTAATGATAGTCCCCACACATTCTCTGGTGCTGCTACGCACAGTGAATGTATGAAAAGTCAAATGGAGAGGGTGTTTAAGAATAAGCAAAACATAGTTGTAATGAAAAGGAATATATGAGAGGAAATGTGTGATCAAATGACATACTCGCTTTTCAATATAAAGAATTGCTTTTCAATATTTAGCTACGGCAGATTCTCATAAAATCAGAGCCACTTACTGAATCTAAACATCAAATTACATTCTAAGATCATATTAGAAACTAAACTCCTTTCACTGTATAAGCATTCTCTTCACCTTTCTTCTTACAAATTTCATTCTTTGTGAAATGAATTTTTAATCTAATGATAAGTTAGAAAAAATATTATCCAGTTAAAAGTTATTTAATTCCTTCTTTATATATATATATATATATTATAATTTTTTGTGCATCTGAATAGTTTAACAATCAATAACTAAATATTAGAAATCTTTAAAATAATTAAAATAAAAAAAATTTGAATGAAAAATTCTTATACAATCAGGCAGAAAATTTTTAAATATTTTATCTATTTTTAATTCATAAAATTATATAAA
>JAMLFT010009201.1:0-12956 GCA_026544285.1 Pachyrhizus erosus | reverse complement strand
ATTCAATCATTATTTTAAGATTTCAATCATCAATAAAACTAAAAAAAAAAAATACCTCTACTTTGTTATTTGAATATGAAATGTGTGATTAATTATTGTGAATCACTGATTATACATAAGAATGCATTGTATTGATGATCTCAACATGGTTGAATGATTTTATTATCTTCCAAAAGTAGATATACTTGTTAACTGTCCATCAGAGACAATACTTCTTAAAAAATCCTAGGATAGTTGATGAACTGATATTTGCTTAGACAATGAAGATATAATCTATAATGATTGTGATGAACAATGAATATTATCTATTAAGAACTCTAACATGCCAACAATACCATTGTGAAAATAAAGAGTAGAGATGATGGAAGAAATAAGGAGGAAAGATCAAATTGAAAACTCTATCGAGTGAGAATTTAAGATGGAGGATGCAATGATTGACCATAAAAGGTACTTGAGGAATGTACCTAGGCTCTGGTGAACCGCTCGGAGAAAGAGGGTGTCACAAAATCGACTTGGCGTCCCTGACAAAGCGAAGCATTACCAAGATTCGGTTGAGAGTACCCTGGATCAAGTACCAAACAGGGTATGTACTCTCAGTTATCAACCAAAAGTTGTAAATTGAATATTAAATGATATGCTTGTGTAAGACCTCTTAGAGTTAGTAATGTAAGAGGCAGTGAAGGGCCCAAAATCAATTTAGAAGATCTATTCAAGCATGAGCGGTGAGATGAGCATTACATTAGATAAAGGCTACCCTTTTATCCTATGTATATCCCTAAATTGATGACTCACTCCTACACCCTCACTCTCTTACAGACTAAGCATGGCAGACGCATTTAATCTACTTTTCCACCTTATAGTTTTGCCCTTGGAAGGAAGATGGACCTATGATAGGATTCAAGGTGACGATACCTTCATTGGATATGTCAGTTTTGCTTTTAGACCTACAAACATTGTGGTACCTTGGAAATTTCATCATGTAGACTTGTCAATTATTCTTTCTCAAACTCCACCACCCCAATTTTTGAATGTACCAGCTAGCCGGAGAAGACCACCAACCCCTCAACCTCCACAGTCCTCAGTGGGGTCAGTTCAAGCTAGAAACGTGAATCACAAAGAGGAATCAACAGATGAAGAAGATCCATCTCAAGCATCTGATTAGATTAGGATTAGTTGAATAATAGAACTTTTGTTTAATATTTGTAACACCATGTTTAAAAGAATGTACGATTGTTTGTATATTATGTATGCTATGTAGTGAAAAACTTGAAATGGAAACAGTACAAAGGGTTACCTTATCGTAAAATTGTAACTCCTTGAATAAATTAAACTGCAAATTTTTATCTGGGTGTTAGCTCTGGTGTTAATTATTAATAAAATAAAAGTAATAAAAAAGGGCGTTACAAATTCACATTTAGATCTCCAAACATCATAATTCCATTACAATTCTATCATATAGATATTCTAGTAGTATTATCTCAGACCCAACTACCTAGACATACGGGAGCACCACCAAACATTCCAATAACTCCTCGATGTGTTCAACCACCTCTTCGCCAAAACTCTTCCATCGGTTCAATCCCGATAAAAGGTCAAGGTGGAGGAGAAGAATCATCTGAGAAAGAAGATCCTTCTATAAGATCCGTCTAGGATCTCTTTGAAAAAAATTTGATATTACTAATCAACTTAAATTACCTATTGTTTAATATGATAGTCAAATATTTAGGTTAAGTAATACTTTGAGTTATGTAATTTTGTACACTTATGTTTGACCTTTACTTATATATTAATTTTGAGTATGTTATAATTAAATTCAAGTTTGTAACATCTTCTTTTTAGTATAATCAAAATATATTTTAGAAAAATAACTTTTAGTTAGAAATTTATTTTTACTATTTAAATATTTTAGTTTAGTTCAACATCAGTTTACAATTTTAAATTTTCTTAGAAATATTATCCAAGAGATAATATGCAAAGAGAAATTATAGTTAGTTAAGTTGAAATATTTTAAGTAAAATAAATTTAAATAAAAAATACAAATAAAAATATTTATCAAAACAAATAAATATTTTGATGAAGGAAAATATAAGAATAGGAAGAAGAAAATATAAAGTGATTTATAAAAATTTTAGAAATCAAAATAATAACTTTAAAAATTTAAAAGGAAAATAAAAGACAATAAAAGACAATCCTGGTTGGGATTCGAGCCGTAAAACGCACTAACTAGTTAGGTTGGGCATCCCAGACATGTATAAGACCCAAGAGGCTATATAAGTGAATAAAATGCGAAGATGAAAGTAGAATAAGGAAAAGGGTTGGGGGGCAGTTTCGAAGGGTGAAACACATGGGTTAGGTTAGTTTAGAGGGAGTAGGGTTTGTCATTTAGGCCCATCGTTGGAAATTATGAAAATTAAAACTACTTAAGCTTACCTTCAAGATATTGAAACCGTCATTGAAGTTGCTTACTCAACTTCAACCTTGAGCCCCTCATCCCAGTAAATGTGTCATCTTGCAATATCAAGCGCTACGACCTAGCTAGTAACCTATGCCCATACCTTGCGAACTTAACAAGTAAGAAACCGAGGCAAAACCATTCTATAAATAAGGAATCCAACAAAAAAAATTGGAGGCATACAAAAGAAATTCAAACTTGAATTCTTCATCCAAATCGATTTCATTCCTCCTCTTTCTTTTAGAAACTCATTTGGAATTTACTTAGCTACCTTTTCCATCAAGAACTAGAAAGAACAGAAGGCCAAATAGTGATTTCGCTGTGTTGCTAGAACCCACCAGAGTTGTCATCAGAAAAGTTTAATAGAGGTAAGAGTCGTTTATTCTTCGTTTTAGTTCTATATAATTGTTCCTGATGATATTTCACACCTTACTTAACTAGACATTAGTCAAATTAGTACCATAATAGGCAAAATAGATGTGACAATTTCTCAGGACCTCCATGGCTAACGAGCCTGTGTTTTTGTTGATTTTGGATCAAAGTTTGGATATTAACCTAGTCTAAAGGTAGAGTAGTTAGTGATTAACTATTTAACATTGAAAATTGCTTAGTAATAAGGCGAAATTGAATTCTACAGAGAACTCAAAAATTTAATTTTTTAAGAATTGTAAACTATGAGTGTTGAAGGAATTTTGGGAAAGGAGATGATTAAGAAAATTTAGAAGAAGATGTATAACGATTAAAAAGAGAGGGAGAGGTAGAAGGAGGAGTTTGATAGTGAGAATAGAGAGGAAGGAGAAGGAGGAGAGTGAGCCAAAGGAAGAAGACAAAGGGAGTTGTATATTTTTTCAAAGACAATTGTATACTTTTTCTAAGAAAGTTGTATACTTTTTCAAAGACAATTATATACTTTTTCTTTGAAAATTGTATACTTTTTCAAAGACAATTGTATACTTTTTTAATGAAGTTGCATACTTTTTCAATGACAATTATATATTTTTTCTATGAAAGTTGTATACTTTTTCAAAGATAGTTGTATATTTTTTCTAAGGAAGTTGCATACTTTTTCAAAGACAGTTGTATACTTTTTCAAAGATAATTGTATACTCTTTATAAGAAAGTTGTATATTTTTTCAAAGAAAGTTGTGCCTTTCCTTCTTTAATAATTTAACTAAGTAGCATTTAAGAACAAATTATAAGTTGAAATCTTTTCTTGAATAGTACATAAAATTTTAATTTTTGATTTATTAAATTGAAACTAGGAGAGTAAATAGAGAAATAAAAATTATGAAAAAAAAAGATGAGGAAAAGAAAAGTAGTAAAGGAGATAAGAATAATAGTTTTCAAAAAGGACGATTTTGCCCTTACATTATTCTTTTTGATTAATCTTAACATATGAATAATTTTCTTAATTAAATTCTAATAGTAATTAGTGAAATATGATATAATAAGATATGAATTTGAAGAAATATGAGATGAGAAATAAAGAAATAAATAGCAGTAAAAGATTATTGAAAAAGACCATTGTACCATTTTCTTATTATCTTGAATTGTGATTCTGATATATTATTTGGAATTTTGTTTAGTTTTGAATTGGATATTCCTATATTACATGTTGATTTATCTTCTCTACTAAAAGTAGAGAAATTATATGTTGTTATAACTGTCTCAAAATTGATAGTCAAATGTTACAAACAACCCTAGGATAGACGATGAACTGAGAATTTATCGAGACAAAAATTGAATGAAACTGGGGTTGGATATTTGAAAGTGAGAATGAAATAGAGCTGTTGCAAGACTACATTGATGAAATGAAATCCAGTACCAAGAAAGTTTGATGACTAAAGAAGAGAAGGATGGAATGGGTCAAAATTCTTAACATGTGAGAAATAAGAATGAAGACTGCATGGGTTGACCACAAAAGGTACTTGAGGAATATACGCAAGCTTTGGGGAGTCTTTGCGGCTAGATAAGGTGCCAAGTTGTGAACCGGTCAGAGTGAAGAGGGTGTTACAGAACCGGCTTGGCGTTCTTGAAAAAGAAGAACATTACCAAGATTCGGTTGAGTATCCTAGACCTAGTACTAAGCAGTATATGTATTCTCGATAGTCAACCCAAATACAAACTTGGACTATTATTGACATGCTCGCGTAAGTCCTCCCTTAGTTAGTAGTATTGAAGGCTACGAAGGGCCCTGAAACAAGTAGAATCCCTAATTAGGTACATTACGGTTAGATGAGAGTCTACGATAGATAGAAATTATCTATATGTGTATGTGTGTGTTTAAGGATAAATGACTCACTCCTACAACTCCCACATTTTAGATACAGATGGTGGACGAGTTCTAACCCTTATTCTACTTGACGATAGTACCCTTGGAGGGTCAAAGGACGCATGACATGACCAGTGGAGATGATACATTCATGGGCTACGTCAGATTCGCTTTTAGATCTCCAAACATCGTAATCCCATGACAATTTCATCACATAGATATCACAGTAGTCCTATCTCAGACCTGACTGCCTAGATATAAGGGGATACCACCAAACATTCCAATAGTTCCTCGACACACTCAAATCCCTTCACGCCAAAACTCATATATGGGTACAGTTTCAACAAATGGTCAAGGCAGAGGAGAGGAATCCTCAGAAGAAGAAGATCCTTTGGAGTGTTCTGGTTAGGAATGTTTGGAGGAAAATAAATGTTTTGATCATCTTAATTAGACTTTTACTTTTGGGTGTAATGCACTAGTTAACTACTTTGTGAGAATGTAATATTTATAATTTGACCTGATATTGTCATGTTGAGTAAAATTTGATAATGAATATCAAGTTACTTGAATATGATGGTGATAGTTATAATTATGTTTCTTTCCAAATTGTAATCCCTGACGAGTTAAGTTTTAAAATTTACCCAAAATAAAATAATTGAAATAATTTTCATGAATTAAGATAGATAAAAAGGGGCGTTACAAAATTACCTAAACGTAGGCTTCTTTCCAATTATAACTCCTAACGAATTAAGTTTTAAAAATATATTACAAAATAATTACAAAAATTTTCTTTAATTAAAATAAAAAGGAACATTACAAACAATGAAACCAATAATAATAGAAAGAAAGAACAAAATAAAGAAATTAAAGATTAAGAATTTACCTTACAATACCATGAAATGAAAATAGAAAAATTGATAAAAAAATATTGAAATAAAATTAAAAACAGAGATATTTTGGTAATAGTTTATCTCACATATTATTTTGGTTTTCTTTAACATTACCCAAATTGTTATTCTCTGTTTTTTTACTCACACAAAGTCACAAACTCTCATTGTTTCAATCCATCAAGCCTTTAAACCACCTAATTAAAAAAAAATCAAACAAAACCATTATAATTGAAGATTAAAATATAAATATAAAAAAAAACTGAAAAAATGGTCAAATCAGAAAATGTCACAAAAAAACCACCGCAACACTATTGTATATACCTTACGAGAATCCACAAATTGTCCATTTTGACTTTGGGGACAGGTCCAGCAGTTAGTTGGCTTAACTAATTACCTAACAACAAATCCATGACATATCATGTGCGTATGCACCTTTCAATCATTGTTACTTCCATGGCTGCACAAGTGTCCAAGAATGAACTTATTGCTTATCCCTAAGAGTTGTAGAGTTCAAGAAGTGATATCATAGGAAGATAGACATCTCAATACATTTTTTTTTATCTTGGTAGATAAAACTATTGTTAAGTATATTTTATAAAAGGTAATTCTATTTTAATTGAGAATAATCACTGTATATATAGTGGAATTAACTTTTATTACCGGGATTACTTTCTATATGTGAATTTCAAATTCGCGAAACCTTACATGAAAGAAATGATGCATATACCTGAACTAACTATTTAATTAGTGGTTTTAGGCTTATTTATACTATATATTCTTTATTTGTAGTAAATTGATATGGTAATATTAAATATTTTGAGTTAATGATATGGTGTATAAGTTACAATTGTACATCAATTTTTTATATTAAGTAATTGTAATTTATATATTAATATTATAAAATTATATATATTATATATAATTGATAACATACTAACAGTTTTAACTCGTGAGGTTTATATTAATATATTAAATTTTATTAAATATAATTAACTAAAAAAATGTGATTTATAACGGTGAAAATTTTAATTTTATGTAATGATTATGAGCATATGTTCATGGAAATTAGTTTACCGACTGACATTTTTCTTCATTTGGATATATCTTTTCTATCATGACTTGTATGTGTTTGCAGCCATGATCACCAGCTGAATAAACAAATTCGCTCTTTTTTTTGGTGAATGAATAAAATACTTCATAAATGAGATCAAGCGCCATATCTTTTTCTTTTGGTAACAGAGCAAACAAAACATGTTAATTAAACTGGTTGAAGTTGAATTTATATTATTGAGGGAGCGAAGGTTCTGGTTCCAATACAATAAAATAATTAATTAGCTTCTAAACTTTAGAGTCGATATTGATTAACATTAAATAACATAAGTTAAATTAATGTTAAATTCATGTTACACTTTTTTTAAAAAAAAAAACATGATTAGAATGAACAAAATTGACACTAAATCATAAGTTTAAAAGTTAAATACATTTTAATGCTAGTATAGACTAAGTTTGTAACGCCCTTTTTCACTTATTTAATTTATTGAATTTTATAATTTAAAAATAAATTATTAAATTAATTTTGTAGGTTAAAATTTTTAAAAACAACTTTTCGTTAGAGAGTTATAATTTACGGTTATCTATTCATCACCATATCATTCATGCATTATATAATTAATATCGAAAACTTAGTTTGATATATTTATAAAGTTCAAGAGTACAATTATATATAATACATCTCAAAATATAAACTGTATTTAAAATTTCTACATTTATCCAAAAAGAGGGTAAACTGATGAACTAGATATTACTTCAATTTTTAATCCCTTACATAACATCTAATTCGAGCACTCAGAGGGGTCTTCTTCCTCAGAAGTTTCCTTTTCCATCTCTTAGCTGCTAGCTTCATTAGCAGCAGGGCCAACTAGTGGGTTTGGATTCGCTGGTGGTTGGGAGCGTCGCAGAGCGGCTCAAGCATCTGGTGGAACACTCACATAACAAGGTGGTAAGGTATGTGTCATTATGACGAGAAGATCAGTATGAGAGAATTGCCCATGTGGTATAATATATGGAGATAGCAAAACGAATCTCACATATCCCGTAAAAGTATCATATTCAAAAAGGGGTCATGAGTCCAACTCCCTTCCAAGGGGATGATTGTCAGACGAAAAAATAGGCAAAATTTGTTGGTCATCTGAAAAGAAGGGGGTGTAGGAGTGAACCATCTATCATTTTCACACACATAAAATTTGTTATCTACCGTGTACTCTCGTTTCACCGTCCCCTGCCTAGTTAATATTTCTAATCAATTACGGCTCTTCGCTGCCTCCACTTCTCCTAACTCTGAGAAGGCTTACACGAGTGTATCAAATTTATCCAATTTATTGCAGTTTGGGTCGATTGTAACATCCTGATTTAAAATAAATAAATTATATTTAGGAAAATAATCTTGAATTAGAAATTTATAATTTACTTTAAAAATATTTTAATTTATTTGAAATTTAGTAATTAAATTTAGAAGAAATATTATTTAAATTTTGGAAATAATTGAAAGTGAAGAGATTATAATTAGTTAAGATTAATGATTTTTAGTAAGATACTTTTAAATAAATTGAAAAATAATAAATAAAAATATATATAAGAATATTTTGAAGTAGAAAATTATAAACTAGATTGAGAAACTTTAAAAAAAAAATAGATGCAATTATAAGAAAAAGAGTAGAAATTAGAAAAGAAAAATATAAAATAGTAATCTGAATTTTAGAAATAAAAATTTGAATTTTTAATTAAATATACAATTAAAATAAGTTTAAATAAATAGATTTATAAAAATAAATAAATATTTTGGTGAAGTAAAATATAGAAATAAGAGGAGAAAAATATAAACTAGTTTATAGGATTTTTAGGAAAAATTAGAAACAAAAAATAATAATTCTAAATATAGAAATATAAAATAAAAGAAAAAGAAAATTTAGAAAAAAAGAAAGAAAGAAAAAGGGGAGGAGGCAAGAGTTGGGTCAAACCTAGGACCCTTAGTTGGTAGCAAAACACGCTACTAGTTGGGCTAGGTGTCTTAGACAAAATTATAAGCCTTGGAATAAATAAAAGTCATAGGAAGGAATAAAAAAAAAAAATAAAAGAACGAAGAATGAAAACAGCGATGAGGCAGATTCGAGCCCATGTCCCTTTGAAAGGCGCTGAAGAGAGGAGAGGAGAGTTGGCAGTTAGACCGTTAGGCCCGTCGCTGAAAAAATAAGCAAACAAATTGCCTATATCTTTTCTTAAAAACCATAGACCACCATTGAAGTTGTTAAATTAGCTTCTTTGACCTCGAGCTCCCATGGTCGCCAAGCTGGAGTCGAGTTATGTCTACACCTACGACTGCTCTAGCCAACCTCGCCCATACTTGGTGAATAAAATAAGCCTAAAAAGGGGACGTTGGAACTGTATAAATAGGGAGGGAGACGAAGACGAAGACGATGCAAAACAGAGGAATTGATTGACTAAATTCACCATGAATTCAAACTCTTCTCTTTGTTTCTTGTCATAGACAGTTTCAGTTTGAATCAAGCTTCATTTCTACCCAAGAAATTAGAAGAAAAGACCAAGGAATCACGTTTTAGCTTGGTCGCTAAAGCTTGGCCAAAAACTAATCCTAACTCACCAGAAAATCAAAATTAAGGTAGGAGTCATTTATTCTTCAATTTCTTTTTGCGAATTTATTTTTTATTATGTCAATCACATTTTAGCATCTTAAATCGTTCAAAAAAATAAAGAATTAGACAAATTCAAAATTGGAAAATCCCTCTGGCCACCATTGATTTTCTGTCATTATAGAACATAAAAATTCTTCACTTAAATGGTAGTTAGGCTTCGTTTCGAATTGGAAATGTTTTCTGGAAGGTAATGAATTAAAAATAAGCCCAAAACAGTGCAGATTAAAGAAAAATCAAAAAATAAAGAAAACAAGAGGAAGAAAACGAACGAATGGGGTGAGAATAGTAAAACAAAGGAGTGAAAATAGTAAAGGAGGGGGTGAGAATAGTAAAACAAGGGGGTGAGAATAATAAAATAGGGGTGAGTAGTAGAAAAAAAAAAGAGAAAGAGAAAGAGGAAGACGGAAGAAGGAAGAAAGAGAGAGAAAGGAGAGAGAAAAGGGAAAGAGAAAGAGAAAGTAGAGAGAGAAAAAGGAAAGGGAAAGAAAGAAGGAGAAAGAAAAAGGGAAGTGAAAGTAGAGGAAAAGTAAAAGAAATATAACAAATTTTGTGAAAATGACAGTTTTACCCTTTTCTTGCTACTCTCCTTATGAATATTGTTATATTGCCTAGCAATTTTATTTAATTAGTGATATCATTATTTCTATGTTATATGATGATGTTTATATGTATCCATTGTCTCTATTGATAGTAGAGGAATCTTTATGACTTATGCAACCATCTCAAGTAGACAGTAACTGAGTAAATAACCCTAGGATAAAAGATGAGATATGAAAATGTGACAATTTGAGAAATTTTTTTGAATAGAAGTCGAATGAAACTTCAGTGATAATCAATTAAATAATGTGAGATAAAGTCATCACAGAAATATTACCTCTAAGATCAAATTAAGTATCAAAGAGGAATTGATGAATGGAAGTGGGGAAAGAAGGATGAATCCAAAACCTAATGAGTGAGAATTAAGAATGGAAGATTGCATGGGTTGACCACAAAAGGTACCTAAGGAATGCACGTCGGCTCTAGTGAGTCCTTGGGAGTAGATAAGGTGTCAAGTTGTGAACTATTTGGAGAAAGGAGGGTGTCACAAAAATGAATTGGCGTCCCTGACAAAGTGGAGCATTACTAAGATTCAGTTGAAAGTATCCTAGACTGAGTATTAGGCAAGATATGTATTCCCAATCGTTGACCCAAAATGCAAATTTGGATTGTTATTGACATGTTTGTGTAAGTCCTCCTAGAGTTAGGAGTATTAGAGGTTACAAAGGATCCTAAACGATTAGAAATCCTAATTAGACACGATGTAGTGAGATGAAAGCATGTGATAGTTAGAAATGATATACTTGTGTGATTGTTTAAGGATAGATGACTCACTCCTACAACTCCCTTAACTTTCAGATACTGATGGCAGAATAATTTCATCCTCTATTTCACTTGACGGTCACACCATTGGGAGGAAGATAAACCCATGACCCATTGTATGGGAATGACACCTTTACTGGATATGTGAGATTTTTCTTTAGGTCCCCTAGTGTTATATCCCCTTGGAAATTCTCTCACATAGACATCCATGTTATTCTAACGCAGACGTTGCTGCCCAAATGTATTGAAGTTCCTCCTAATACTCCAATAGCTTCTAGACGCTCTCGTCCCTCTCCAAATCCAAATCCTCTTACAAACTCAACCCCAATTACAGTTAATAATCAAAAAGGAAGAGAAGACTCATTAAAGGAAGAAGATCCCTCTGAATGTTTTGATTAGGGAACATGGAGGAAATTATAAGTTTAGATTATACCTAGTGGACCAATATTTCCTTGTTTTGGATAAATGTATGAGAACATCTAATATTTTGGAATGAAGTTCAAATCATTGTACTATTTGCCTTATAAGTTTATATTCTACTTAGTTGTTAATATTCAATTATGTGTTGCATGGATGACATGATAACAAATAGGTATCCTTAAATTGTAACTCCCTAACATTTAGAGTTTTAAATTTTAGTCAATTAATTCACAATCGAAAATAAAAATACTTGGCAAAAATAAAAATCTATTTAAACTAGATAAATGAAAAAGAGCATTACAATTAGTTGGTATTAGAGTAGTTTGTCCTAACTATTTTGTGGTAGGGACACCAAAAAGAATAAGTGAAAGTGACTGTAATTAACTATTTGGGTAGTAGTATAAAAAACAAATTGTTTGATGGCACGCTAATTGATATAATCGTGTGAACAACTTGATTGAATCTAACATTGTACGTATTAGACAAAAATGTTGGGCAAAATCTTGTGTGTTAGGAATGACTAACAAAACACTTAGGGTAAAATAGTAATTTTGGGTTATCTGTTGTATCAGTAGGAAACTATGGCAAGAAGACCACCAAGTAACAATATTCACCGGCTGCTGGAACGCATGATCAAGTCCTTATCGTATGAATCAAGATCACAACGATGAAACTGTAGAATATAGAGGGCTAGCCGCATTTAAGTGGAATGATCCACCCAAATTTAGCGGTTCCTTTGACATAAAAAGAGGCCAACATTGGATTTCAAAAGTCGAGAAAATCTTTGTTGTAATGTCATGCTTGGAAGAACACAAAAAGAAAATATCTCTCTTCTCTTTCTATTAATTTTCCCTCCCCCTTGCTTCCCTTCATTCTCTGCTTGCCTTTCTTCATTTCTTTCTACTTAATCCAATAAGCTAGCAATGCAAATATTCCATTGCCCGAGCTTGGCAATTCATTCAAATTTTTGCTTCGCCATCACAACCAATTGATATTTGATGAATTCATTCAATTCAAATGTTAATTTTTTTAGTTATACGAAATCTAAATCACATTTACAACAGAAATTGATGAAAATCATGAGCAAGCATCCATGGCAGACACAAGAGATTTTAAATTTTTGAATTTAGCAATCTAGTATTGTTTTAATCAATTTTAAAGGTCTATTATGAAATTGATACCCTTAGGAATCGATTAACAAAGAGAAATTTGAAAGACAAAGGTTCTTTCTACCTCGATTTTGAACTTCTGGCAAATTTTTTGAATTTTTTGGCAATGCTCCGACGTCCCTGCTAATTTTTTATTCCTTCCTCCTTTTCCAAAATTGATTAGACCGAAATGTAGCTGAGCTTGAGGCAAATCTGTCTATGAAAGAAATTTAAATAAAAGATTTCAACTTTGGATGCAATTGTTCAGATAGTTCCTCTATTTTTCGTCCCTTCTTAGTCTTTGTTCTTTCATTTATATACATGTTTTGCTTTTCGTTATAGGCTTAATTTATTTGTAAGGTATGGGCATGTGTAACATCCGAAATTTTTGCTATTTATATAATTTTATATTTCTAAAATTTATCTACCCTTAGTTTGACTTAATTAGAATTTAATTCCTAAAAAGAAAATGGTAGAGTATTAATTAGAAAAAGAAAGAAAGAAAATAAGATTTTATTAAGGAATTTAAAAATTAGTAGGATGAAAAATATAAAGAAATTTAGATACATAAATTAATAAAGTATAAAACTAAGAAAAAGTAGGAACAAAATAAAATAAAAATTGTAAAGAGATTTAAAACAAAATATTAAGAAAGAAATTAAATCATTATTATTATATATAAAATTAAATTTTATTTTTATCAAA
>JAMLFT010009200.1:0-12957 GCA_026544285.1 Pachyrhizus erosus | reverse complement strand
TACCATTAAAGAAGACATCCATAAATCGTAAATGGGTATCTGAAATGTGAACATAATATTTAATAACCAGGAAAAATCAACTAAGGACATTGATATTTAGGTAAGTATATCATGATTGAAATCTCTGCTCCATTTTTCTATTATCAGGTTCTCTTACATCTCTGCTCCATTTTTTAAAATTTATTGTGTGTATAAGTTATTTTATTTCTATTATTTAAATAAATAAAAAATAATAATAAGTAATGATGAAGAATATGTTATATAGAGGTGCCAATTATATAAAATGGTCAGTTATATTACATATCAAGAAATAAAATTGGTACACCAATGGATCAACTTTTGACCTAATATTCATTGCGATTAAATTAATTAGTTTATCCTCTCAATATTACTAAAATTAAATTGAAACCTTGTAGTGTATTTTTTTTTTATCATTTTATATAAAATATTTATCTCTTTTATTGATAGTTATTTTTTGCTAAGATTTCTAGTTGACCACTATACTGAAATTTTTTCTTTTATTTATTTCTTTTTCATTTATAAGACTAATATATGATCCAACTTAAGGAATTTGAGCTTAATATCACTTGAATTAGCTTAATGTTTATAAAATTAATAGGTTTAAATATAAAATTAATTCCTAAAAAATATGATCTTTTTTATTTAGTCTTTTAGATTTTTTTTATTTTGATCCTTTAAATTTTTAATTTTAGTTTTTGTTATCAAATAACAATACTAAATGATGTTATAACAATGACTTTGACAATTTAATAACTTATCATATCATCAAAGTGTCTAATAGAACAATAATAAATAATTATTTTTAATAAATTATATTTTTAAATTTTTATTTATATAAATCAGTTAATAACTTCAAATTAATTAATAAAAAAATTTAAAAATACAGTTTGATACAAAAATTACACATGTTTATCTTATCAAACTTGTTTATTAACAAATTACTAAATTGCTAACATCGTTATTATGTCATCGTTTAAAAGACAACAAAAACTAAAATCAAAATATTTACTTAATAATAGGAACTAAAATAAAAAATAATTTTGTTAATAATCTAATTCGTATTTAAGTCAAATTAATACAGTTCATAAACATTGAATTTAATTCTTATAATTTTAAATTTAGATAATTAAATCCTTAAACTTTAAGAACGTTGAATTGGCGCTATTAAATATCGTTCACGATGGTGTAACAAGATTTGTGCATTTTTCTCATGCACTCAATGTCTCTCTTTTTGTTTAAAACAAAAAACAAAAAACTTCAAAAGTGCCTCTCCTTGAATCCTTGATTTTTTATTTTATTTTATTTTTGTTAACTGAGTTGGTGGGTAAGTGGATGCGTGGAACAGTGGTAAAAATCTTGAAAAATACCTCTCCTTGAATCCGAGCATGATTTTTTTTGCTTTTATCTTTTTCTATAACCCTTAAGCTATGCAAACATTGTGATATATGGTAGTGCGCTGTAAATAACTCAAAATAAGAACGATTAGGAAATTTACATCATTATGATTTGTATTCCAGAAATTAATTCAAAGTTGTAATATTTTTGACATTCTAATTAAACCGGTAGAAAAAAAAATACTATATTAGATAAATGTTTCTCAAGGAAAGAAGCAAATTGAGGTAAGTGGAAACATTTTCAAGTTATATAAATTGAAGTGGATCAGACACCTAACTGACGGTAATTATATTGGAACTTGAGCCATTTATCCCTACTAAAGCCTTCTACTTAAATTACTATTGATGGAGGTTCAGCTAAAAAACTCGCGAGAAAAATATACCGGGGCAAATGCCTTGTATTAATAGCACCTTCTACAGAAGCTTTAATTTTTGGAAAATAAAAGTTTATGAACTGCGGTGGAAAACGAAGACAAAGGGAAAGAGGCAAAGTTTGCTACACCAATTAACAGTAGTTAAACAGTGTTAAACAAGCACGGACTTAACTAAAAGTTATTTAATCAAAATTTTCATCATATTATAAATACTTACAGATTAACTTACAAAGAATTGACAATACAAGGACCAAGAAAAATGTTTGTTAGACACTCACAAATACACAAATTAATCAAAAATAGTTTAAAAAAATTACAACTTTATCATCTAAAATTTTAAAATATTGATAAAAAAAAATCAATAAACATCACAAGTGTAAGATACAAATTAATTTTTTTCATATAAACGATGTTAAATTATATAAAAAAAAAAAACTTCAAAATTACATGATCAAACGAGTCAACCGATTCAAAGCCGAATCTTGCGGAATTAATTCATTCGTACTGGATCATGTACATATTAAATCCAACCAGTGACTTTGATGAATTGGATGTCTAGTTTCTTAGCCAACATGTCGAGTCGGCTAATCAGAACCGAGTTTAATAACACTGCTTTGGAAAATTAACCGTCAATGCCAACATTCCAGTGGTATACATTATTTGCATTGCTAAGAATCAAATTCCAGATTTGTTACTTTAAGCTCTGATTGAATGTTTAAAAGATAAATAGGAAGAGCATAAATAGAAACAGAGTAGACAAAATGTTTAGATTGATAGAAACAAGGAAAGAGTAGAAAATTTCTCAATGTTTATTTAAATGAATGAAAAAAAAAAAGTTGAAAGTAAATAAATAAATTGTAAGAAAATTATATTTCTATTAATTAAAAAATTAAATCTAAGCCCGACAATTCAGACTGATAACATCCCTGCACATACATTAACAAACCATAAAGTTGTTAAAACTCACTTTGTTGATTTTCTAATCAATGGTTTCCATTCTACACTGTTCTCTCTAATGTGTAACTCTCATTATGGTAGAGCTAAATTCTATGTCTTAAATATGCATAAGCATACACCAGTACCTAGAGAAACTAAAGGTGAAAATTTAAGTACTTAAAAAGAGAAAAATTTTCCAATAGAAATGGAAGAAGGAATTCGGAATGAGAATAAATGCAAGGGAAATAGCAATAGGAGGTTGTCTTATAAGAGGAAATCACCCAAAGGTATTAAAGGAGCAGCGTCAGAAAAGACTAGGTAGTCATCGACAGCGTATCCAGCCTCCATTGGAGCATCTTGTCACTCTCTACATAAAATTAATTCAACACAAAAAATAGCAGAGAATAAAAGCAGCAAACAAATATCCAATGATGCTATCTATTTCTGAAAAAATAACAACAAAACAAAATCACAAAAACAATAAATCAGCTTCAGAATCACAAATACCTCAAAAACTAAGGTACCTGAGTGCCCAGATGCTCGTCGCTATGCGAAGGCACGAAAAAAAGTTATTATAGGCAATCTTACCTTTGCAAAGTAGCATCATTCATTAATACCTAAGTAAAGCAAAATTTGGGATGAGCTTTTTTTCAGTTGATGTTGATGCAAAGTATTAGATTATAAATTTAAAACAAAAAACACCAATTTTAGTTACTAATTTTTGAAACAAAACCAAATCCTCAAACTTGAGGCAATTCAATCCTCAAAATGATATTGGTAAACAGAAATACAAGAATATACCTTTGACAACAGAGTGATTCCAATTCTTCCCGCACAGTCAAATCATCAACAGCTTCAGTAAGACTGTAATTCATAAGCCAAAACCTAAACCGTAAAGAAGAACAAATCAGAACATTATTGGTTCAAATAGGATTAGTTTGTACTAGAACCAGAACTGGAAATGGTCAGGTTTAGCAGAGGTTAAGCATAGGCTAGTTATAACTTATAGGAAATAAGTAGTTTATGTGCACTAAAATATGTATGAAGACAAATAGGAAGATGTCTAACCTACAAAGTTGCCTGTTTCCTTCAAGCAAGTACAAATGTCAGTAGCAGTTCAAATATGAAATATCCGACCATGCGGACTTTGCACTCAGACTTTGATCATGTCAGTAATCAAATTCTAATTGGTCATGAAATTCCTTCCATGGACACTAGACTCCTACGTATTCCTACTAGGATGAGAAATGAGGGCACTGCTGAAACTGTTGAGACTTCTGCAATGGTGACCAATCGTGGGAGAGGAGGTCGTCATCACGAAGAGAGACGTGGTGGTAGTGGTGGTAGAGGTAGATGTCCTTAGTGCACATACTACAAGAGAATGGATCACACCCAAGACACTTGCTATTCCTTACATGATTTTCCAAATAAGTCCGCACATGTATCAAAATCTGAGAAATTTATGGTTCAGTTGTCTAATGAAGAGTATCAAGAATACTTGGAAGTTATAATCCAGCAACCAAGCTCAGTCATCTTCAATGCCAAGTATCTCAACAACCTATATTTCTCAATCTGTGGAAGGTCAAGGTCCTTGGATAGTTGATTCATGTACTTCTGACCATATTTTTGGTAATAACTCTTTGTTTTCATCAATATCTCCACCAAAGTTTCCTCACTTTGTTACCTTAGCCAAAGGTTCCAAAATTGCATCTCAAGGAGTTGACCAAGTTTCTCTCTCTTCTAAATTTAGACTTTGTCCTGTACATTCCTAGTTATCCCTACAATCTAATATCTTTAAGCCAACTAACTAGTTCCTTAAATTTAATGTTGATTCCTTTGTCATACAAAAGCGTGGTATGTGTCGTCTTATTGGCGTAGGACATGAATCACGAGACTTGTACTATCTGGAATCCAGTCCTACTCTTTCTTGTTTTTCTGTTTCTTCAAAAATTTTACATGATCATTTAGGTCACCCAACTTTAGCAAAGTTGAAGATGACGGTTCCTTGTCTCAATTCTCTTCAGATGCTAAATTGTGAATTATGTCAGTTAGGCAAACATACTAGATCTTCCTTTCCTATACAGACTGAAACAAAATGTAACTCTATTTTTCTACTATTCATTCAGACATTTCGGAACCAAGTCGTGTTACATCCTTTGGTTTCAGATATTTTGTTACACTCATAGATGAATATTCTCGATGTACTTGGAGTTTTTTTAATGAAAGACAGATCTGAACTTTTGCCTATTTTCATATCTTTCTTCAATGAAATCAAGAACCAATTTAGAAAAACTATTAAGTTTTCAGAAGTGATAATGTTAAAGAATACTTTTCGGGTGACATTTCATCTTTTTTGTCTTTACAAGGTGTTTTACACCAATCCACATGTCCTCACACACAACAAAAAGGTATTGCATAAAGAAAAAATGGACATTTAGTGGAAACTACACGTACTTTGATGATTAGTTGAAATGTTCCCACATGTCATTCGGGTGACGTAATTCTCATAGCTTGTTTTCTAATAAATAGAATGCCATCTTCATCTCTTGAAAATAAAACACCTTATTCAATCATTTTTCCAAATGAACTATTATATCATATACCTCCTAATGTTTTTTGTGGTACATGTTTTGTTCATAATGTCTCTTCAAGTCTTGATAAGCTTTTTGCAAAAGCTATCAAATGTGTATTTCTTGGATATTCACACCTACAAAAAGGGTACAAATATTACTCTCCAATTACTAAGAAATATTACATGTCTGCAGATGTGACTTTCTTTGAAGAAACTTTATTCTTTCTTCTTCAGTGTCAGACCTAAATTCTATACAGCAAGTGTTACCTATTCCATCCTTAAGTTTAGGGGTTCCTCCTACTATTAAGACTCATCACCAAGAAAACGTTCAACTATCTTCATCACCTGATAATCACCTAGAATTGTCTTCCTCTCCTCTCAGTGTATCTCACAATGGAACGTCAATAGACCATCTCACAGTACATGAAGATTCTCCTGGTTCATGTCCTTCTCCATCAAATGCACCTACCACAGATCCTCTCCTAATAATCACCTCTTGATAACTCTACAAGTTGGCCAATTGCTCTTAGGAAAAGTATTCGTTTCACTCGAAACCCTCATCCTATTTATAATTTCTTGAGTTATCACCATGTGTCTCCCACTTATTATTCTTTCCTTTCATCTTTGTCTTATTCTACCATTCCTAAAAATATTGATGAAGCACTTAATCACATTAGATGGCAACAAGCCATGATTGATGAAATGCAGGCTCTTGAGCATAGTGGTACATGGGACCTAGTCTCTCTTCCATCTAGTAAGAAAAAAGTTGGTTGTAGATAGGTCTATGCTATCAAAATTGGTCCTAATGGTGAGGTTGACCATCTTAAAGCTCAGTTGGTTGCAAAAAGCTACACTCAAATTCATGGTCTTGACTATGGCGACACCTCTCCTGTAGCTAAGATCACTATTGTTCGCCTTTTTATGACCATGGCTGCTATTAGTCGTTGGTCTCTCCATCAACTAGACATTAAAAATGTCTTTCTTCATGGTGAGTTAGAAAGAAGTTTATATGGAACAACCTCCTAGGTTTGTTGCGCAGGGGGAATCTGACCTAATTTGCAAACTTCGTCATTCTCTTTATGGCCTTAAACAATCTCCAAGAGCTTGGTTTGGAAAATTTAATTATGTGGTGCAAAGTTTTGGTATGAAGCACAATGAAGTAGATCACTCTGTCTTCTACTGTCACACCTCTCTTGAAAGATGTGTCTATTTGGTTGTGTATGTTGATGATATCGTAATCACAGGAAATGATGCTACTCGAATTTCTCAGCTGAAGCAACATTTTAATAGTCACTTCCAAACTAAGGACCTAGGTTGCGTTAAAGACTTTATTGGTATAGAGATGGCACAATCCAAAGAAGGCATTGTTATCTCTTAGAGAAACAGTGCATTGAACATATTGGAAGAGACAGAAATGTTAGATTGTAGATTCATTAAAAGTCCTATGGATCCAAACCAAAAATTAATGTCAAAACAAGACAAACCATACTCATATCTAGAAAGATATAGAAGATTGGTGGGAAAACTCATATACCTCATAATTACTATACCTACTATTTCCTTTGCTGTTAGAGTAGTTAATCAATTTATACAAGCCCCTCATGTTGATCACTGGACTGCAGTCATTTGTATTCTCAGATATATCAGAAAGACTCCAAGACAGGGGCTCTTATATGAAGATAAAGGTGATACTCTAATTTCTAGATATTACGATGTTGATTGGGCAGGTTCTCCCATAGATTGACATTCTACTACAGGGTATTGTGTTTCCATTAGTGAAAACGTTATTTCTTGGAAAAGTAAGAAATAGAATATTGTTGTTTGATCTAGTACAGAAGCAGAATATAGAGTTATGGCCTTAGGCACTTGTGAGTTGGTATGTGGATCAAATAACTTCTTCAAAAACTAAAGTTTTGTGAAATTCAACCAATGAAACTGTACTGTGATAATCAAGTAGTCTTCCATATTGCCTCTAATCCAGTATTTCATGAGAGGACTATACATATAGAAATCGATTGTCATTTTGTGAGGGAGAAGTTGTTGTCCAAAGAGATCAGCACTGAATTTGTTAGTTCAAACGATCAGCTTGCTAACATCTTGACTAAATCTTTAAGGGGGCCTCAGATTCAATACATATGTTCCAAGCTTGGAACATACAATCTATATGCTCCAGCTTGAAGGGGAGTGTTAAATATCTTATGTATTTGTTTGTGTATTTAATGTATCATACTTCTTCCTTTCTTTTCAAGTCTGCTAGTCCGCTTCCGTGGGTGTAGGATAGCTGTTGGTGCAGACTGCAGATTGCACACTGCTATGCAGTGTGTCAGTCAACCTGACCTTGTACCCGTTGTTTTAATATATATATATACAAGTTAGTTTGCTGCCAGAGACAAGCAGGTTGTGTATTTCTAAAATTTAACTAAAAGGATCCAACAACATCAATGCCAAAACCAACTGTTGAAAAACAGGAAACAAAGTATATTCTGATTGTAATAAATATAACAGAGCATGTTTATAACATAATATTTAATATAATCTGAATTCCAGGAAATGGTGATACATTACAATATTCTTCAAGCTATAGGTAACCAATTTGTTTAGACTATTTGCAGGTTACATTACACCTCATTTTTAGTCATGATATAGAACTATATGTTCTGTTTATAACAATTTCAACGGAATGCAGTGTGTACAAAGTCTGGCCACGTGAATGAAGAAATCAATAGGTAGATAACAGGTCACCTTCTCGAGGTTTAGGAAAATGAGACTCAACCCCATTTTGAGCTAATAATATTTAACCAGCTCCATTTTTCTGCCAATAACCAGATTTCAAATTTATGTGGAAACAGTAACCAAGGTAATTTGATGCAATGACAGGATAACTGCTATGTAACTCTAGCCTTTGTCAACCCCTTAACATGCAATTTTGGCTTTCAAGCCTAATGCTGAAAGTTGCAACATTGCTGGAGCTGAATTGTTAAAATCAAATTAAATTAAGGCTCTCTAAAAGTACAAAATAGCAGACCAATTTACAAATAATATACTTTCAGCATCAAAGTTTAACTACTCCAAAGAACACTTAACCACATTGGTGTATATCAACAGCTGAGGAATAGCTTCCAGAAAGGGTAATGGAGAGACTGTAGAATATCATGCTTCCCAACTTTCACCAATACAACATGCTACATATATCAGTAGTGAACCTTTCAATTATCTGAATGCCACACTAAGCATGTCCACAAGTACCAAATTTCCAGTTTTCATCATTTCAAATTTGGTAATCTTGCGCATTACCGTATAGTTTCCATCTGGTTCACAAGAACTTCATTAGTCAAGATCACTCAGCAATTGCAATAAGAGTCATTTATCCAGCAAGACCAAGATACAATCACCAAAAGTCATAGCAGCTAGTCTACATAAACAGTAACTTACCAAAAGTCTTGCAGCACACAAAGATAACAGTCTCCCTTTCAACAACAGGTATACCAATCATCAATCGCAAGACCCCCAAATCAGAGTTCCATTCTCTCATTCACTGACCTAAGTCAACTAAGGTCCCTCCAATAATCACCAAACATCCAATCAATGTTGGATATCCCACGTTCATTGACTTATTGGACCATCCGCAAACATCCAGTCTACTTCACACTCGAAATGTTCAAATCCTTAATGTGAAAAGTGTGTGTTGGAGATCTCATATCAACTAATGATATGACTATAATAGAGTATATATGAGAGAAAATCCTCATCTTATAAGCCGATTTTGAAGAATTGAGTTAAACTCATAATCCACATTCTAAAATAATATTAAAATCTATCCCAATGAATATTATAGGGTCAATATCATGTCACCCACTATTGGACCCCTCATAGATGTCCACTCCTCATAACCCACATTCTAAGAATCAAGGCACAAATCTTGCCCTTATAATCCTCAACTTAACCTTCCGCGCTTCATTTGCAAACCCAATACTACGGAGACCATCAATAACCGCCCGTTGAGTGGCCCTCAACACCTGATACCCACACTTCAAACACGAAACTAAAACCTTCGATGCGCAAAGGAACCGTCTCGCCCTGCAAAGGTTGTGCACTAATATAGTATAAGTAAAAGAATCCCTCACCTCCATCACCTCAAACAACCTCACAGCATGATCAATATGCCCGGCCTTCCCCAAACCATCAAGCATACAATTAAACGCCACCAAACTATATCCAAACCCCAACGTACTCATATAACTCAAATGCCTCTGAGCCCCAACAAAATCCCCAGCCTTACATAGTCCGTCAACAATAATGGTATGCGTATACTGATCACACTCCAAACCTTCCTCCTCAATCTCATCCAACAATTTCAAAGCATCACCCAATCTCCCCTGCCTGCAATAAAGATTAATCAAAGTATTATAGGAAACAAGATCCGGCCTCACACCAGAACTCACCATCATCTCAATAATCTCCTCAGCCTCCTGCATCCTCCCCGTCTTAATCATCGCCGCAATCACCGTGCAATAAGCGAATCCGTCGAAAGTAAACCCTAATCCCCTCATCTCCGACAAAATCTCCAACCCTTCCTCGAACAACCGGCACCGGAAGCAACACTTCATAACCGTAGTATAAGTAATCGCGTTCGGTTCATATCCCGATTCGCCGAACTCCTTCAAAACGCGCTTCGCGTCCTTCAATCTGCTCGCCTTGCAGAGCCCGTTGATAATTGCGTTGTAGGTCAAAACCTGAGGCACGAATCCGTGCCTCTGCAGATTCCTGAACAGCGACAAAGCGTTCCCAACGTAACCGTTCTTGCATAATCCGTTAATCATGACGTTGTACGTGGCGGGGTGGACCTGGCCGCGGAGAACAATTTCCTTGAAAACACGATTCGCCTCGTCGGGCTTTCCGAGCTTGAACAAACAGTGCATTAAGATGTTGTGGCTCCACGCGTCGGGGATGATTCCACGCGCGAGCATTTCCTCGAACAGGTCGAGGGACTTTGAGAGTAAGGACTTTCGGACCGCGCTGGAGATTAGCGTGTTGAACGAAACGACGTCGGGGGAGATGCCAGCTTCGTTCATTCGCGCGAGGACGGAGTAAGCGACGTCTACGGAAGCGAAACGACAGTACGCGTCGATGAGGGTGTTGTAGGTGACCGCGTCGGGGAGCACGCCGAGTCGTATGCCGTCGATTATTGTCGTTTCGGCTTTCGCAGTTTGCTTCGCTTTGCACAGCGAGGAGACGGTTATGTTGAGGAGTTTGGTAGAGAGTTTTGACCTGAGTGGAGACCAAAATGGCATCGTTTTGGCGTCTCCAGGGAGGGAGCGAGTTGCGACGACGAGTCGTTTGAGAAGTAGAAAGAGAGTGTGAGAGTGAGAGTGGTGAGTGTCGTTGTGGTGCTGACAATGTCGAAGCTCCAAAGACACGAAAGCATGGTTCGGGAAAGAGGAGCACACGGAAGAAGAAGAAGCCTGAACTTGGGAAAATTTTGGACGCTTGAATTGATTACGCATACGAGGCCTGCTTAAATTTAGTCCAGCCCATTTAGTTTTCATATCCTTTCCGCATAATTTTATTCTTTTAATTTATTAATATATAATCTAATCAATTATATTTAATTCATCATAAAATAATTATTTTTATAATTTAAGATTAATTAAATTTTTTTAATATTATTTTATTTTTTATTGATTTATTTAATTAATTATTATTTATAAACTATTTAACAACTAATTAAATTGTTTAATTAAACAAAATAATTATTGTTTTATAAACTTAAATTAATAAAATAGAACTTAGTTAACTTTAATTATCTTAATCTCAAATCAATAATTACTTTATAACATTTAATTTTACTAATTAAAATTATTATTAATTTATCAATAAATCTTCTGTATCATTAAAATTTTAATTTTTTTATTATAATAAAATTGTCCAAATATTAATTAGTTTAATTATCAATTAGAATTACTAATTTTATTAAATCTTAATTTATTTTAATTAATTTTATTAGACTTAAATTCATTAACTAATCAATTTGATGTTTGAGACTATAATTCTTAAGTTTAAACAAATTTATTATTATTATAAAATTACTCATAACGAGTGAACTTGTCATTTTTTTTATTGACTTTTGTTTATCAAAATTGACTGATAGTTGATTTAAGTTGATAAAAACTTAATTATATCTTAATCAATCTTTTCTTAGTCTAATATTTTAATTTATCATATTTTATTATTTTTTTTAATTAACTATTTCATGTTAAGTGATTTCATTCACTATTTATTGAACTATTACATTATTTATAATTATTATCACTATTATTATTTTTACTATTAAATTTTTAGGGTGTTAAACACACCTTCAAACATTTCAAGCAAACATAATATGTCAGCTCTTAATTGTCACAAAAGTATTCTATTCATTAAGTTTTACATCATCTCTCTAAACTTTCAATTTATGTTTACTCCTCTCTAGTTATCACATTATTGATTTTAAATTTTTCTTACTTTCATAAAAGACATTGCACAATTCATTCATCATTATAATCCTCATCTTTACCAAAAAAAAACTCATAATCAAGAGAAAAAGGGAATTTCTTCTCTCAATTCAATGTCATTCCAATTCATGACATATTACATTTTGCTATCTAAATCCAAAATAATGGTCATATTCTAAAGGAAATCTCAACATAACCACAACAATAAAATTAAATAAAATATTATTAAGACTTGTGCCAATTTGTTCATTTTTAAGTTAAATTGAATGTATTCTTTCTTATTTCTCACATGGCTTTTTTCTTTCAAAATTTTCAAGCCTCACACTCCTCACAATCTTTTCATCACTAACTTTGAAATGACAAAAACACACTAGAAGAAAAGTTGAATAATGTGTGTGTGATATTTTAAGTTTTTTGTAAATCATTTTGTTGAAGTTTTGAATGGAAAACAAGTTGGCAAGATATTTTTTACTAAGAAATGTAAGGAAGACGCAACAAAGAGTAAAGCTAATAACATAAGTTTATCTATTGGTTTATTCAAACCTTGAGCTATGTCATATTCTCCTTCAATCATAAACGAATTTCCTTGACCAATAACAAGGTTACTAAACAAGTAATCTCAATGTCACTCTTAATTACAACAAGTATTCTTCCAAGCTACTATTGACAAACCTAAATTTTCTTTATATCACATTTGACTACAACACAATTTTCCCTAATATTACAAATTCGGGTATTCTTTAACACTAAGTCATTATTGGCTTTTTCAAACTGACAACTATTAAGAACAAAGTATACTCACACAAACGAGGACTTAACAATTAAGCACATAATAAGATAACTTAGCAAAGCTAAGAATAAAGTTGTTTGAGCACAATAACATATTTGTCTAGAAAATAACCAAAGCATTTTATCATCGAGAGTATGTACACTTTTTTGTTCAATGTTAGTTATTTCAGTCCTCACTTCTGATCCTTTAATAGTCTTCATGGATTTTTATTTTTTTTTGGTGAGATGCAATCTTGAAAAAATTCCCCTTCTAAATCTTTATTAAATGCATGAGAGTTTTAGTCACATTTTCTTGTGATGTGACTGATAAGTGTCAACTTTTAATATATTTATTTGTGTCTTTTGGGCTTTATTATTGTGGAAATTAGCAACTATTTTCT
>JAMLFT010009199.1:0-12957 GCA_026544285.1 Pachyrhizus erosus | reverse complement strand
AAAAATAAAAAATATTTTTTTTATTAAAAAATATTTTTTTTATCTTATAAAATAAGCCCAATATACCAACCAGATCATCCCTGAACTGAAAATAGGCTTGAGTAGTTGGAAACTACACGTGCCGAATTGCAACACTAATGCACAAGCGAAACTAACGGCAGAATATCTTGAATCTGTTGAAGCAACAAACACAACCCATTTGAAGGGGTTGCTGATCTGTCGAACCAACGCCAGAAAACCGACTCCACATAAAACATCCACCCAGCACCTTTCCTTTGTTGTTTTATGATAGAAGGTTGCTGATCGTTGAAAGGGGTTGGAAGTGAGTTTCCACCTTCTACCACCGCCATGGCTGCTTACACTTGCTCCGCCGTCGACCTCCACCCTCTTCTCGGCGGCGGTTCCAACGCCACTGCCGCCGCAGAATACATTTGCGGCCGTTTTGAGGCCATTTCAAACAAGTTTGTGGACACCACTTATGCCGTTGACAACACCTACCTTCTTTTCTCTGCTTACCTTGTATTTGCCATGCAACTTGGTTTTGCCATGCTTTGTGCTGGTTCCGTACGTGCCAAGAACACTATGAACATCATGCTCACCAATGTCCTTGATGCCGCCACTGGAGGCATCTTCTTCTATGTGTTCGGCTTTGCCTTTGCCTTTGGCACCCCTTCAAACGGTTTCATCGGGAAACACTTCTTTGGCCTTGACCAGTTTCCTTCGCCAAAATTTGACTACGGTTACTTTCTATATCAATGGGCTTTTGCCATTGCTGCGGCTGGGATCACAAGTGGTTCCATTGCGGAGAGAACACAGTTTGTGGCTTATTTAATTTACTCATCTGTTTTGACTGGTTTGGTGTACCCTATTGTGGCACATTGGTTCTGGTGTTCTGATGGGTGGGGTAGTGCTGCTAGAGCGGAGGGTTTGTTGTTTGGATCTGGGGTTATTGATTTTGCTGGCTCTGGTGTTATTCATTTGGTTGGTGCTGTTGCTGGCTTCTGGGGTGCTTTCATTGAAGGTCCTAGAATTGGGAGGTTTGATCATGCGGGGAAGGCTGTTTCAATGAGAGGACACAGTGGAACATTGGTGGTTTTGGGGACATTTTTGTTGTGGTTTGGTTGGTATGGTTTCAACCCAGGTTCGTTTCTCAACATTTTGAAGGCTTATGGAGAGAGTGGTTCTTATTATGGGCAATGGAGTGCTGTTGGGAGGACTGCAGTGACCACAACTCTTGCTGGATCTTCAGCAGCATTGACTACACTCTTTGGGAAACGCATGCAAACGGGGCATTGGAATGTGACAGATGTTTGCAATGGTTTGCTTGGTGGGTTTGCTGCCATCACTTCAGGTATCCATAGTTAATCACAATCTTCGTAGATACGATTCTTTTTTCAATTATTTATTAATTGTATGACTGGTATACATTTGTCGTGATTTTAACAATAACTGTAGGGTGTTCGGTTGTGGACCCGTGGGCTGCAATCGTATGTGGGTTTGTGGCTGCTTGGTTGCTCATTGGGTGTAACTTGCTCGCAGAAAAGTTGAAATTTGATGACCCTCTTGAGGCTGCACAACTTCATGGTGGGTGTGGCATGTGGGGGATTATCTTCACTGCTTTGTTTGCTAAGAAGCAATATGTGAATGAGGTGTATCCGGGGCTTCCTGATAGACCTTATGGGCTGTTGATGGGAGGGGGTGGAAAGCTCTTGGCTGCGCATGTTGTTCAGATTTTGGCCATCACGGCTTGGGTGAGTGTCACAATGGGAGCAGTATTCTTTCTGTTGCTTAAACTGGATCTGCTGAGGATCACACCTGATGAGGAGATGGAAGGGTTGGATGCAACCAGCCATGGTGGATTGGCATATGAGTTTCACGAAAAGGAAGAAAGGAAACTGGGATTTGGAGCAACTGTTTGATCTGTTTGTAATGGAAAAGCAAAAACACTCCTCTTAAGTGAGTGCATAGAAACACCTTATGTGCTCCCTATAGAGGCAACTGTAAAATACTACACTATTATGGATAGATAGATTGCACATAGCTACTCTCTAAATCAGTGATTCCTTATTTTCCGATTCCCTTATTATCGAAGACAATAATATATATATAGTAGCTACCAGTTCTATACACCTTTCGGCCAGGTATGTTCATGTTTCTGTATTCAGTAGAGTTTTTCTGCATTGAACACAAAGAAAATTGTTTTATTTTGTTAACAATGTTTTTTAGACATGTCGTAATCAAGAAGCATGGCAAGTTAAGACACAATTTGCTTTAATGTATATGCTAATGCCATTCCATGAATTCCCAGTCATGCAATTTCTATGACGCCAAATTTAATTGGAATATTTTCTAAATAATCTAAAAGAATAGTAAATAGTGTTGCTTCCAGTTCAATTGATAAACCTCAGCTGCACGGTTGAAATCCCTGAAATGAGAGCACCTTTGCAAATATTATATCTTTCAGATAACTTATTGGATTTTTCCACAAGCTCAACGCGAGGAGTGCAAATTTATTGGGCTGGTCTATAAGCGAGAATCAATCCAAAAAGATCTCTAGACATTCTTAGATACAACAACTCAACTTATAATATGCTCTTTACTTTTCGCCTTAGCTGATGTTGGACTTTTATTTTCCAACATAATTTAAGTACTTCTCATGGTTTGTCACAGTATTCTTGGAGTGAGTCATGATCGGACACATTAGACATAGTGAAACATCAAATGTAGATGCCTATCCAATCTAAGTAATAGATAGTACCAATGTATTGCTTTCACTTCAGCTTGTAAGCTTCCCTTCTTCTGAACCCACAGGTAGCCAAAATGTGTCAATGGCTATAAAGGACTTGGCAATCGGTGCATTCCTCCATGGCTATAAAGGAGGAGTTTAAATCCTTTTTGTTTAAAATCATGTTAGAAGACAAAAGGAAAATTATCAAAGTACACCCCCCATTTTTGGCAAATGTGGGGGAATAACAGTGAGGAAAAAAAAAGACAAACTTATGAATGGAATAAATAATGTGATGAAAAAAAAAATGGAAATGAGGTCGAATAGAAGAGAGGAACCGGTTTGTTGTGCAAGCACTTACCCTGTTTGGTAACAGGGTCCACTAATTAAGGTTGATATTTTTTTTTTTCCTTTTTTCATGTCAATCGGGTACGGACCAACAGGAAAGAAACAAAGTTCATACAGGTCACATTTAACGGATAATTAGAACTATAGTGACGTTACTTTGTTAAATGCATAATACCTAGATATATTTTTTAATTAGTAAGCTGTTTGAATTCATACTATACTTAAAAATATTATTTGGTATCCTCTTAATATAAATATTGCAAAAATGAGTGAAAAATTACATAAAATAAACTTTCAAGATAAAGTAACTTAAATATATTCCAAAGACTTTGTTTTTTTTTATTCCAACGGTAACCGTGTTCCGTCACTCCTAACGATTCTCATAACAAACTGCATGCTACTTATAAATATCAGAAAAAAAAAACACTTTTGTTAAATAAGAATTTAGACAAAAAGTTAAGGATCATTAGCACTTTTATAACGTTTTTTATAGGCTAATTAAACACTTTTATAACGTATCAAGCGAAATCCATGTCTTTTTCAATAAAACAGGTTATAGACAGTGTAACTAACCGTTACAATCGATTACAGTCAGTTACAGTTAGATTTGAGTTTGTTATAACTAACGAAAATAAGTTAGTTATTTAGTAACTGTACAACTGTAATTAAAGAGAAAAAGTGGAGCCCCCTGTGTATGTACATGTGAATTAACCACATGGAAAGACATTTATATATGTAGCCATAACACTCCAAGTTACTCATCACTCTTCTTCTATTCAGTGTTGCTCTAGTCTCAAGATCTTGAGAAAAATTTCACGTGCAGGTCAGTTTTACTCCAACAACATCATATATCTTCTATTCATATTTGTTTTATTCCAACGTGGAGAATTAATAGAGTTCTCATTTAATAAGTGCTTCTACAACATTCTTTTGAATTGAAATGTACCTATATTTAGCGATTATATGTCTTTATTGTTCAGGGAGAAAATATTAAATACTTGTCTTGTTTTTTTTATTTTTTTTATTTTAATGAGACAGTTTGTGAAACACAAGTGGTGAAGTGACGTGCATGCTATGAAAGGTGAAGGTGAAGGCAAAGACAAAGGTAAAGAAATAATGAAACCTGAAAGCTCAGACACCAAAATAAAAGTACTTCTTGTAGATGACGTTAGGATCTTCCTAATTACGTATCAAAAGATGTTAGAAAAAGTTGGGGTAAAAGATGTTACTGCCGTGACAAATGGCAAAGAAGCCGTGGACCTTCATCGCAATGGTCAAATTTTTGACCTGATTGTCATGGATAGGGACATGCCTGTCATGGATGGAATTGAGGTACGGAATTAATCTCATAATAGGTGCTAGGAAATTCAAAGCACTATCTTTCTTGATTTGGTTAATTTACATGTATTGTATGTTTCGTTTGTGGAAATTAAGATGACACATTAATGATAATTTCTTCAGTAAAATGTACTTGCATTTGTACAACGAGATGGTTTTATACAGGCAACAAAGCAACTTCGTTCAATGGGCATTAGTAGCAAGATTGTTGGTGTGTCGTCATCAAGTCGTAAAGAGAGTTATGTAAAAGAATTTATTGAAGCGGGGCTAGATGACTACTACACGAAACCCTTGACCCAAGAAATGCTTAAAGAAATTCTTCTTAAGATCAATAATGGAAAATCCACCGAGTAATGGATGCAGTACTGCAAGAATAAAATAGTCAGTTTTACCATTCTAGTATGGACAAGGGAGCAGGGCTATGCTCTCTTTTGAATAGAGTCCTATGTACAAAATAAGAACAATACTCCAAAATGACCTTTTATTCTTTAATGAATCTTGAAAAGGGTCCTTCCTTCTGCCTTCAGTTTCCAAGTTCTCGACTAACTTTTAGAATTGTAATTGATTTTGTCGCGTTTTCAACTATATCAGTTTGTTGATCTTTGATCTCGTGTATTGGTTCAAGTTTCGCAATAATTTCATAACTATACAGCTATATATTTTCAGTAATTAGTTCATAGCTATTCAGTCCTTAAACATAATATTTTGTCAAAATTAATCTTATTTGATCCCCCCCTCCCCCTTTTATCTTTTTATCACGGATAAGAGATTTCAAGGCTAGGGCAATTATTCTAGTAGAGTCTAAGTTCAATGTAGGTTCGATAAGGATAGATTCTCAAACTTGGTCGAGGTGCGCCTAACTAAGTATCTTGGCACATGTTAATTATAATTCTAGTTGACCGATTCAAGATATCTGCACACTAAATATTTTTTAGATTTGTTATAAAGTGGATAGAGGAAATTAATAATGATTTCCTACTTGATTTAATTTTAATTTTGGCTCAAGAGAGATACATGTTTTAGGAGGTGC
The DNA here is from genome assembly GCA_026544285.1 of Pachyrhizus erosus. Taxonomy (NCBI): domain Eukaryota; kingdom Viridiplantae; phylum Streptophyta; class Magnoliopsida; order Fabales; family Fabaceae; genus Pachyrhizus; species Pachyrhizus erosus. The sequence continues at coordinate 7,516 of JAMLFT010009199.1, read as the reverse complement.
ACCCAATCAAAGTGGTGGTAACCTCTTTTTGTGACATCAACTAAGAGATTAGTCCCTTACAAAGTGACAAGGATATCTTAAAAAATTAAAAGTAAAATAAAGAGACTATAAGGTGCACCCAATCAAGTAGTAGTAACATGTATTTTTAAGGGAATAGTCTCTGTCGGTTATGTAGATGTAGATTCCTCATTGAGTGTACTTGTTTCATTTCTTGCATGAAAAGGTTTATATTCGGTGCAACGGACCTTATATTTGTGTCGTATAGAGGGGTTTCTCCTGGGCCATATTTTGGAGGATGGAATAAGATGAGGCTGACTGATTCATAAACGAGTAGAAGTGTAGTGGTACGGACGAAAAACGTTCTTGGTTCTTTAACGTCTAAATCCAATCGCTAGCTCTTTTTGTTGTTCTATGAAAAAGTTAAACAACTTTCTCTCTGATGCCCATTCACACCGGCCTAGTTGTGGCATATGGCATAGAATGAAATGATGGCATTTTAAACTTTGTGTGAAGCCAACAACCTTAAAGTTGTAATTTATAAAGATTGTTTCTGATCGTGCCATGCTATTCCAACAATTATTATACTATATTTTAAAACATTAAAAAAATAACCATCAATTTAGTCTTTCTAATTATAGAAATTAGTCAAATTAATCCTATAATTAATAAAATAGCAAAATAATTCATTTTTTAACTATAAATTATCAACTTTATTAGTCTTACCTGAACATATACTTAAAAATGTTTCTTACCTTGATCTAATGATCAGTAGGAGGAGCAATGTTAACTATTGGATGGATGAGCCATGATCATATATGATGTTTCTCAATCAATTTGGTTTGTAATTTTTTTATTCATTACAACACAATTGTGAACATCACCCCATAAAAATATTAGCCCAAAAAGGTCACAGTTATTTCACATACTTTAATCAAGCATGTTTCACATAATTTGGTTTTAGAGTGGTGATATTTTCTTAATGGATAATGTGCCAAAGAAGGACAAAAACAAATAAAGGGTAAATTGATTGATTACTGTTCTATTAATGGTTTAGTCATTTTTGTGCATATGATGTAACAAGTTTGTATGTATCTAATTGACTATCACTTGGACATTTAATGTAACGAACCAATTCAACCTTTCTAATTATGTTGAACTTATTTGCCACAATCGTATTCACCATATTATCTATTTTAACTTAATTACAATTAAAGTTGCGTTACTTAATTTGTTAAATGCATAATACCTGGATATTCTTAATAATCTATTTGAATTCGTGTTATGCTTTAAAATATTATTTGGTAACTCCTAATATAATTTTTTTAAAAATGATTGAAAAATTACAAACCCCCAAAATAAGCGTGTGCTCTTCTAATGATTCTCATAACAAACCGCATGCTTTTTACTCATAAATATCAGAAAAAAGAAAAATATTTTTGTTCAATAAGAATTTAGACGAAAATTAAAGATTATTAACTAATGTATAACGTATCAAACAAAATCCAATTTGTTTTAAATAAAACAAGTGATACAAAAGTCAGACAAAATAGTTAAGTTTGCTATAACAGACAAAAAAAAAGTTAGTAGTTAGGCTGCTAATTGATCGTACAACTCTAAACAGATAAAATGAATCCCCTGTATATGTATATATGTAGTTAATATAAAAGCAAGCACTCTTCCTCTAGAGTCCCATTGGTTTCCATCGTATTAATCCATTTTGATATAAAGAGCTTATCAGCAAGCAAGCATATATTCAATTTAATTTAGAAAATTAACTTTATATATATTTTTCTATTTAAACTTTGTTGTGTATATTTCATTTCTTTGTCTTCTTTTATTTCGTACACAAAAAGAAAAAAAAAAAAAAAAAAGACTATCCTTCAGATTTGAGAATCTGGACAAAATCCAAATCTTTTGACACGTATGAATTAACCACACGGGAAAGACATAAAGAAGCAAAGCACTCCAACAAACTGGCTTTATATTCATACTTGGCACTCATTTTTGCTATGGCATATTAATCCTGAAATGCACGCTCACATGCATGTTAGTCCTCCAAGTTATTCATCATTCTTCCTCTCCTAGTCATCGTTGCTCTAGTCTCAAGATCTTGAGAAAGGCTTCTGGTGCAGGTCAGTGTTACTCCAACATCATCTTGAAATCTTTGTACATATATATTTAACATATATATCTTTCATTCATATTTTATATTATTCTACTTTCTCAGTTTTCCACTGATCAGAAGGTGAAGAATTAATAGAAATTCTTGTCATTCTGGTTAGTTAGTTAGTGCTTCTTCTACACGATCTTGAATATGTACATACATATTTAGCTGTTAGATTTCTTTCTTGTTCAGGGAGAAAATAAAATACTTGTGGTGAAGGGACGTGTACATATACGTGCGTGTTAGAAAGGTTAAGGAAAAAACTAAGGCAAGACGTAATGAAAGCACTTATTGTAGATGACGATAGGGTCACCCAAAGGACTCATCAAGAGCTGTTGAAAAAAGTTGGGGTGAAAAATCATGCTACTGTGGAAAATGGCAAAAAAGCCGTGGACCTTCATTGCGATGGTGAAAGCTTTGACTTAATTCTCATGGATAAGGACATGCCTGTCATGAATGGAATTGAGGTACGCAATTAATTTCATAACGGGTGCTAGGAAATTCAAAGCACGTTCTTTCTTGATTTGGTTTACCTAAAACTCTTTAGTAAAATGCACGTGCATGTGTGTAAATTGTTTTGGGATTTTCTTGTTGCATGTTTTTATTCAGGCAACAAAGAGACTTCGTTCAATGGGCATTCGTAACATGATTGTTGGTGTGTCGTCATTATGCGGTGCAGAGAATGTACAACAATTTAAGGAAGCAGGGCTAGATGACTACTACACAAAACCTTTGACCGTTGATATGCTTAAAGCAATTCTTGACAAGATTAATTCATGAAAATCCAACCATGTGAAGGATGGAGACAGTGCAATTTTACCATGCTATGCAGTAGAATGGACAATTGATTTTGAATAATGTCGTATATATATGTAAAATAAGGAGAAAGCTTCAAATTGATCTTTTATTCTTTAATGAATCTTGCCAACTTCTATATCAGTTTATTGATCTTCGATCTTATGTGTTGGTTAAGTTTCATGATAATTTCGTAATAATATATCTGCTATTAGTAATTATTCGATTTATATCAGTATTACATAGCTATTGGGTCCTTAAACATTAATATCTTGTTAAAGTTAATCTTATTTAATATGATCTGCTTTTATTATTCTAGAGGGGGTCTATGTTCAATGTAGGCTCGGTAGCGATAGATTCTGAAACTCTAGGTCGTGCGCCTAACAATATAGCTGCGCACTAAATATTTGTAGGTTTACAGCTCACTTAACTCTCCATTTAGGATATTAGTAGAGTTAAATAGCTTTTTAGTTTAGGAAGAAGTTCATATTTTGGAATTTAGTTTTTATAATTTTATTTTTGTTTATTTTAATATTTTGTTTTTTTATCATGATATTAGTCTAAATTAATTTTATTGATAATTAATTTTTGTTGAGAATCTGGGTGACCATTTTTATTAAAATCTCCTTTTACATTATATTTTTTATCTGTAAAATTTGAATTCAAATTTTTTTAAGGAATATTTGAGTCTAGTTTTATTTTAACCAACAACATATTGGTATCTTTTTATTTATTTTATTTTTCATAATTAATTTTTGTAGGATTCGGTTTATCCCTGTGCCAAAAACTAATTGAGTAATAAAAGTAAAAAAAAATAAAAAGAATATTTTTTTTTTATAAAAACTAAAATTTAAAATTGCATGAGAAACAATTTTTTTAACAAAAGAAATAATGAATTCCATATTTTTTTTAAAGAAATACACACTTTATTATGAGGTGTACCCTATTAAAGTGGTAACCTCTTCTTGTGACATCGATGAAAAGATTACTCTAATTAATAAGTGGGAGGATATCCTTACCTCCTCCTCCCAAATTAATGGTCGTCGCACTCTTGTTGAACATCAAAATCCAAAAGGCAGGTCTTCTTGTTGGAATGGAATTTGGAAATGGTAGACTACTAAAAGGTGAGGCAATTTTCATGATTCGAATGTTTATCAATTGTTAGCAGAAAAACAAAATTTTCGACTGATGACCATTCACATCGGTTGTTTATGGCTTACGACATGGGAATAGGATTATGACGTTTTAAACTGTGTACGAAGTTTGTTTATTTGCTTATTTTAATCATGGTGACATTGAAATTTGAATACATACTATCCCATCCTCTTAACACTAGATTGAACTTTGTGGTTCAACTGTGTACGAAGTTGACAATAATGCTTTTAAAATTGTACTGATTATTAAACCGATCAAACGATCCAAAAATTAATTATTTAATCATAGTTAAACCATAATCAAATCAATATTAATATAATAATATATAAAATAACATTAAATAAAAATAATTAATATCATAACTTTATATATAATACTAAAAATTAAAATAAAATGTAATTTTATAGATGTGTGAGTAGAAACAAAATGGATTACAATATATTAAAAAATTAAATTAAGTACTTTGAAATTTTTTTGCAAAAAAATTGTGAGCTCCGATATATGGAAAATTCTTTTCAACTAAGGTTGAAGGGGTTGATGTTTAATGGAAGCGCTTACACTATTTTCATTTAAGAAATTAGGGATTAGAATGTTGTATTTTGAGAATGATTGATATTAACATTGAATTTTAAGTTTAATATTGTGCATTATATCAATGAGAGTTGTATTTGATGAAATTTAACACTAATAATCTTTGTTATTTGAATTTTTGTATTGTATGAATGTGTCCTTATTTAAAAACCCAAAACTACTGTGAATTGAATGTCACGTTCATGTTTATAATGCTTTATTCATTAGTCTAGATAGTAAGAAGTTGTAAATTTTATCTAATATTATGTTAGTCAATGAGGGGCAAGACTCATACTTATCGAATACTACCAAGGATTTGGTATATTAGTCAATAAGTCAACAACAACATCGGCTTACACTTTAATAATGTTATTTATTGTAGAGTAGAGGGTGTATCTCTTGCGAGAGTAGTCTTGATTAGTTACATGTAATAAGATTATATGTGATTTGGATATTGATGATAGACTAACGTGTCAATATTAGTGTTAGTATAACAAAAATTGGATTAGATATATACTTATTTTTCATAAGTTTCCAATTATTGATTTATGATTAATGGTTGATCAATTGAGAAACGCATCCATCTAACAATGGTGGGACAAATTATGAGAACATAGAATGAAACCTGTAACACTTTTCTTATTAGTCTAAATTATTTGAAACTTATCAAAATTTATAAATCTCCTTTATAGTTTGTAAAGACTTGTTTTCTTTAGTTTGGAATAGACATAATAATTTTTGTAATTCGTTAAACACCTTATAAAACCTCGACTTGAACTTGAGAAAACCCTTTTATACTTTCTTTCAAACAAGATCCCAAAAAAAAAAAATCAATTGGTAGATTGTTATACAAAGATAAATAATCGTAATGATCATCACACATTACTAAACTTAAATACTAGATGATTGTCACAATTTTCTCATAAGTTTAATTATCCAAAACAAGTTACAAAATTACCTTGAACTACTACTTACTAATGGATTTACATAAAGAAGTTCTATATAGCTAATACACACCAACATATAGGCAAATAAAATAACATACATCCAAATACAAAAAGATAAGTCTTCCAAGTTTGATCAGTGGTCTGGGAAGAATCCATTGTCTTCCTCATAAGTCAACTCACCTCTATGGGTGAGGGCTTGCTCATGTCATCCTACTAAGGGTCCCATCAGCCGCTTGGAAATCCACAAGTTCACCTTTATCATTAATTTGAAAAGTAGGAGGTTGTAGGAGTGACCCATCATTCTCAAACACACAAAAAATGAAAGAATTAGACAAAACTATCATTGCATACTCCTCCTCGCGCCTACATAATGATATTACTAATCGTTTTTAAGGTCCTCGATGCCTTTAATTCGTTTTCTTTTGGGAGGACTTACACGATACATATCATTTTATCCATGTTTGCATTTTTGGTGACAATTGAAAGTACATACCTTGTGTACTATATCGAATTGGGATACTCTTAACTGAATCATGATAATGTTTTGCTTTGTTGAGGACACCAAGATGACTCAGTGATCACTTCTAACCTCAGAGCTTGTCATAAACTTGACATCTTACACTATCTCCAAGGACTCATAGAGAACCTACAGACATTCCTCAAGTATCTACTATAGTCATCCCATGCAATTCTCTATTCTTGAATTCTCACTTGTGACTCCATGTATCTTTATTCAATTTCTTTCAGCCTTTCCTGCAACTGAGTCTTCATAGTTGCTACTTTTACAATAATCAGAAATGGTCTTCCCTTCTTAATCACAGTTCTCCTAGTTCTCTGGTAGTCTTCATCACACCCAAACTCTTGTCCTTTAAATTTCAATTTCGTCAATAGGAAATACACAAGGAAGATGGTGGCAACAGGCCAAATATAACACAAGAAGTAGAGAGTACCTCGAATTTTCCAATAAGTCCCCATTTATTACTTTCATTCAAAGGGCTCATTTGCGCTGATGCAATTTACTAGGTTATAGTTAACTAACTAATTATTAAACTTTTAGGATTTAGAGCATTGATTTATTTATATACATATTATTCTCCAAAATTTCCGTTAACCATACCTTGTTTATTTTAAACTCGAAATCCTAACTTTTTATTCATTAATCTTATTCGTCCATCATAAGCAATATTACTATTATTCTCATCAATTCCCTTTATAATACCTGCTTTGTTATACATATTTTGAATGACCAATTGTATATTTTTTCGATGTCTGTTATATACATTTTGAATGAGTAGTTGTATACTTTTCTTATGTCTATTATATACATTTTGAACAAGCAATTGTATATTTTTTCTATGTCTGTTATATATATTTTAAATGAACAATTGTATATTTTTCTTATGTCTATTATATAGATTTTAAATTGACAGTTGTATCCTTTTTCTATGTCTGTTATATACATTTTGAATAAGCAGTTATATACTTTTCCTATATCTTATATACATTTTGAATGGACAATTATATACTTTTCTTATGTCTGTTATATACGTTTTAAATAAAAAGTTATATATTTTTCCTATACCTGTTATATACGTTTTAAATGGATAGTTGTATATTTTTCTTTATGTTTGTTATATACATTTTGAATGAATAGTTGTATACTTTTTTTATGTGTGTTATATATATTTTGAACAAATAATTATATACTTTTCCTATATCTTATATACATTTTGAATGAATAATTATATATTTTTCTTATATATATTATATACATTTTAAATAAAAAATTATATACTTTTCTATGCCTGTTATATATGTTTTAAATGAATAGTTGTACATTTTTTTTATACATTTTTTTTATGTCTGTTATATATTTTGAATGAAC
>JAMLFT010009198.1:0-12939 GCA_026544285.1 Pachyrhizus erosus | reverse complement strand
GCTTTAAATAATGTTTAAAATAAAAAAATTATTTTAAAAATTAGAGAAATTAAAATAGTATGAAAATTTTTAGATGAATTAAATTTAAACATTAATAATTTTAGAAAGATTAAAAATATAATTTATTTTTTAAAAAATTAATAAATGTTTTAGTGAAACAGTTATTCTAGTATTTTTAATTTTTATAAATACATTATTAAGTATTTCAAAATAAGAATATTTATTTAGAATAAAATTGAAATAAAAGTTACAATGCTTTATAAAAATTGAAAAATAATATGAATTATTTTATGAATGCTAAAAGGCCAATGAATTTGGAATAAAAGTAGTATTATCTTAGAGTAATTATTTTTTAAACTATATAAATAAATTCTTAAATATCAATCAACAATTTAAAATAGAGGGAGAGGGAATGAATTAACATTTACCTAACATTTATCTGTATCTTTGTGAGAGATCTCAAATTCCTATATTCTATATTTCACCACACGTTTTTCAAGTAAAATGATATTATATTTATTATTTAACATTGGAGCTGGAAACATAAACAGAAGGAGAGGGAAGAAACAAAAAATAAATAAATAAAGAAATAAAGAAAGTTGATGATATCCCTTATGGTTGTACCAAATGGTAATAATTGCAAATGTAGGAAACCAACAAACATGTAGATGCAATACCTCATCACTAGAAGTACCAACCTATGCATCATCGCCATGGTAACCTTGGCATTAGTTCAAACCTTTCCTTGCACGTTCTTTTGTTCTGCAATATGCATTCATTGTATAACCATCCAAGTACACCCTCACCGACACCCCCCCCACCACACCATCTACTGTTTCTCTACTTTTAATAATTCCTTACGCGCATTTACACTTCCCTTCTCAATCTCCACTCATCAATTCATATAAATAAACCAAAAACACTATGCATTCAGAATATAAAATAATTTTACATGCTCATAAATCATAAATTTATTATTTTTTATAAAATTATCTTAAAAATCATATTAATAATTATTTATAATTAAATAATAGTATAAAATAATATATTATTATTAAATTTATAAAATAATAATGTTTGAACATTTTTAATAAATTCTTATTTAACATTTTTTTATGTTATATATTTTCTAAATTTATCAATTTTTTTTAGATGTTGATAGACATTTAAGTGTTCATTAAACATTATACATGTTATATAATTTAAAATCACTCTTTATGATGATTTTAATTAGTTTTTACTTAATATATCATTAAATTTTATTAATATTTTTTATAAATTAAAAAACTCTTCTGCATATCATATAAAGATTAACTGAAAACAATACACATGATGATTCAGAAAGATGCAATAATTTCTCTGACACAACTTCACCCTTCACTGCCTATAAATGCTCATCATGCCAAAACATATATCCACAGACACAAATAACCCCACAGAAGCCTCAAAAAACAATGTCACCCCCACCATTTTCCCTCTCTCTTTCTATGTCCCTTCTCTTTCTGTTCCTCTTAGCACCATTGCTCTTAGCTCAATCTCCACCTTCTCCTCCTGTTCCTTCTCCCCCTTCTTCTTCTGCTGCTGCCTGCAAGGGCACATTGTATCCAAAGCTATGCCGTTCCATCCTCTCAGCCATTCGTTCCTCACCTTCTGATCCTTATGGCTATGGCAAGTTCTCCATAAAACAAAGCCTCAAACAGGCAAGGAAACTGGCCAAAGTGTTTGAGGACTTTCTCCAACGCCACCAATCATCTTCCCTTAACCATGCAGAGATTGCATCACTTGGTGACTGCAGAGACCTCAACCAGCTCAATGTGGACTACTTGGTGTCCATATCCGAGGAGCTCAAATCAGCTGGCTCCTCAGACTCAGAACTGGTTGAGAAAATTGAGAGCTACCTCAGTGCTGTGGCCACCAACCACTACACTTGCTATGATGGGTTGGTTGTGACCAAAAGCAACATTGCCAATGCCCTTGCCGTGCCACTCAAGGATGTGACACAGTTGTACAGTGTGTCACTTGGGTTGGTCACTGAGGCTCTTGACAAGAACCTCAGAAGGAATAAGACCCGCAAACATGGACTCCCCACCAAGGCCTTCAAGGTCAGGCAACCATTGGAGAAGCTCATCAAGGTAATCTTTTTCTCTCTTCACATGTGGATTTTGCATTATTTTAGTGAGTAGAACTTGACAACACACTCTAGTAATAAATTCTTGTATGGTATGACATTAGTATGTGTCTAAGTTCTTAATTAATTTACATGTGATGTATAATTAAATTTTATTAATTTTTTTTATTATTGAAAAAGTGTAGTAACGTGAAAATTAATCAAGACAATAAATATATAGTAATTTCGAACTATATCATAATATTTTCTCTAATATTTTTTTTCAATATATATTTTTTATTGGTTCAACCTCGTGAATTTCACTAGTTTGAGAATGAGATTCGTGTAAACTTTATCGATAAAAAAGAGTAAGTTTTAAATTATGATTACAGCTGTATTTTTTTATTTTTAATATTTTTAAAATTGTGAACAAATATTACCAATACACTATAATCATGATTTTGGTAAATCTAAAAATCTTGATGTTGGACTAAAATAACGGAAAAACTTTAAAAAGAATATGTTAAAAAATAGTATTTATTTAGATAAATTTATTCAGAAATATTTTTAAAAAATAAAAAACTAAAATGAATTTTTTATAAATTAAAATTAACTAATATATAAAGTAATTTATAAAAATTCTCATATAAAATTTCAAATATAAGTTGTAATTTATATATAAACTAATTTTTATTTATACAAAAGTTTTTTTTTTAAATATTTCTGAATAAATTTACCATAATTTTAATTAACTGACACATCAAAACCTCAAATGTTTGGTCTTGAAATTAGATATCCATAGGTGAGCATATACAGGTAATATATGATGTAATGTTATGACTAGGTTTACCATAATTGATTTATTTTTATTTGCAATGCATGGAAGGCAAATTTATGATATGTGGGCTTTTCATCTATTCAGTCATCTGAACCAAGCACAGTAAATAATTGATTTGAGTTTATCCATTTTCTTGTCCATTCCTTTTTTTATACCCTCATAATTCTTTGTCAGCTTTATCACAAAGTGTCTCACTTTTCTAAAGTAAATCTATTGAAGTATCTTATGTCCACTTCTATTCCAGAATGAAATCTTTACCACCTTTTACTTTTTGGTACGTACGGTTTCTTTACAACTTGGAGATGGATTCTAGTGTGAAGTCTATAGTTCAGTGGTACAATGGTGTACCCTCAATTTTACCTGATATAGCAAGTTTTATAACTTATTAAAATTGCAAATTAGTCCTAATAAAAAAATTTACATTTAAGGATAGGAACTTTAATAATTGTAAATATACCCTTTCATCATATTTTATATTAGACATTGCGAAATTATGTTGCATTCAGTGTCATTTTCGTAAGCAAAGTAATGAGGAAAAAAAAATAAAAATTCAAACACAATTTTGAATAGTATATGAAAAAACCTTGTAGCATATAAGATAGTGCAATAAATTTTATTAACACATCACATATCTTATATTTGTCAAACAGATTTATTTATCAGTTAATTAAAATAACTTATCAAGTAAACTTTATATTAGAATGAAATGATTTATAATAAATGAAACAAAAAAAAAAGTAAAAAGTGACGAAATATATTATGTTCCATTAATTTATTTAGAATTTTTTAAAAGGAATTTATTTAAAAGTTAATTGGTCAGATAATTGACGAAAAGCATCAAATTATTTTTAGTAAAATGTCATAATGGTTCCATTTATTGCTTGCATTCCTTTATTAAGAGCTTATTTATAAGTTTTATTGCAAACTTTGACCATTGTCCATACCTGACACTTTTTTAATAATTTAAAAATGGGAGCAACTTCTTATCTTATTTAAAAATTTCCATAAAAATGGTGTAAAATGAAATAAAAAAGGCAAGAAAATAAAAATGTCTCATCCTTCATTTTGTCCTTCAGCATTTGAACCACCCTGTCTCAAATCTCAATTTCATAAAAGTTAATTGCAATGCAAATCTTACACATCAAGAACATAGAACTGATAGTAGAAATTATAGGTTCAAAGTTCTAATACAATGTTGTCCATTCTTTATCCCTTGATTCTGTGAAGTCCCTGATGACCATTGGTATAAAAGTAAACAACTCCTAGAACCATACCCAGCAATTGCAACAACTAAATGCAAGGAATCATCCACACTCTCTACAGAACTAACTGCTAAAGATTTGCAATAGCATTAGTCTTGATTTTACTCAACAAAAACATATATAGACCCTCAAATAACCATTCTTTAATCCCAGTTCCTTCACACACATTAGTGCAAGGTGTTGTAGTTATATAACAATCCACGTTTCTCCTCCTATACATGCTTGAGGCACGGTTTCGACTTTGCTCTACCAGGGTTTACTGTTGAGTGCCATGAAATAATTATTTTTTTCTAAAAAAACCTAAAACATGTCTATTATGTAAGGACTAAACTGAAAATTTTGAAAAAATTAGATTTCAGGTTTCCGATCATCAAAATTAGCAAATCTTAGCCATTCGTTATTTAAATATTAAATCTAGTGGTGAATTTTAGTAATACGCCGATATACCGCTAAAATATAAACTTCACCGTCTATATCTAAGAACAAGACAACACACAACTTGATCGATTTAAATTGTCATAACGTATCCACGTGGCTTCTTGGTAGATATCCTTTTCGTAAGACAAAATCTTCCTCTATACAGATTTCTTCTTCTTCTTCTGTTTTTTTTTTTTTTGGATTCATTCATCTAATATACAGATTTCAATAGCTGTTATACACGTTTTGTTTGGAACAACTTTTGTCTTAAAAGAATCTCCCTTGTTCTATATTTATTTTAAATCTATTGATGTTAAAAATCATTTGATAGATCTAAAATATTTAGACTAAAATAATTTTATTTAATATTCGAATACTTTTGATAAATTACTATTGCAACAACTATTAAATGAGATTATAAATGAATTATTATCATAATAATTGATAAATTACTATTTTAATAATTGTTAAATAGGGATATAGATGAAAAATTAATTAATAATATTTTGGATTAGTAGAACATCAACAATTAAAAAAAAAAACAGACTAAGACATTAGTAGATATGAAACAAGGGTAGTAAGTAACATTGTTTGTTTAATTCATACCTTCACTTTCTATTTCTTCACACCCTTTCTATTCTGTCTTGTTATCTCTCAAACTTTCAATCATTAATAGTCTACTATCATACACTATATTTTTCTCAAAATTTTAATGAGAAATTCTATTTTTAGTGTAATTCAAGATTGATCCTCTGTTCTCTTCATATTTTATGTCATTATGATATACTTATCTATTATCTTATCACATTGAGATGGAGTGAAAGATTCAACTTACATAAACAAAAACATTTGACTAAGCTAGTTTCAACTTCTAAGATGAACTGCTTTAGAATAAAAACCAATGATAGGTCAAGTCAACCACATGCTTGATGCTTAAATGGGTTGACCATAGGTCAAATAAGTACGCTCTGTTTTCCTCTGTTTTAAAGGTGAATGCCTTGGCATAATCTAACTTCATGATCAGTCACGTGAAGTCTTGTTTGTTTGTGCCACTGTCACCACATCATGCACGTGTCATCTACTTTTTATTTGCTACATGCCATAATATATAGCATGTATTAACGTGAACTTGTCTACATTTTGCTGATAAATTTATCAGCAAAGATTCTTAATTGTTACAAAGTTTTCATACCTGACAAAATATTTGTTCATAGTTATAGCATATTTCTTGGCCTTTTTTAGAATCATAAAACGTATAAGATTCTTCTCAATTATTGTGTAAGCTTTCATGTCAAGTTCGGTTGGAAACAAATGTGTTACTTAGCTACAGTATATTAATAAGGAACTTGCCAACAAAATTATTCAAAAGCATATTCAATGGAGTAATAGTATTTCAAGAAAAAAAATATAAGAAAATTGTAAATGCCACAACATACATACATACACAAAAATATATGAGCAATAATTTAACCATATCGCCTTAGTATTCGGTAAAAAGCAATGAAGTTTTTTTTATAATGTTAATTTTTGCATGAAGTTTGTCTTGGTGTTACTTAATCAATCATAGTTAAATTTGATTATATATATTAAATGCATAAAAGTGTTCATTAAAAAGCTAAAATTGAAATATTATTTTTGTTGCAGCTTCTTCGCACGAAGTATAGTTGCGCCAAATTATCCAATTGTACCAGACCTGAAAGGATTCTTAAAGAAAGCGGAAGCCAAGGAATTTTGTTATACGACTTTGTGATTGTGAGCCATTATGGAATAGACAACTACACTTCCATTGGAGAGGCTATTGCTGCTGCACCCAATAACACAAAGCCTGAAGATGGATATTTCCTTGTCTATATTAGGGAGGGATACTATGAAGAATATGTAGTTATTCCCAAAGAAAAGAAGAATATATTGCTAGTTGGAGATGGTATTAACAAGACTATCATCACAGGGAACCATAGTGTCATAGATGGTTGGACAACTTTCAATTCTTCCACCTTTGGTAAGTACTTTGTTCTTTCTAACTTTCCTCATTTCCAAAGATAAGTTGTCAACTGTTATTAAGAAAAACTATTCTTGAGTAACACCAAAAACTTTTGCATTGTAATATGAATGTGTTAACATTAATTATATGGCAGATTCTTGTGCAGAATAATTTAATAATTTATTAAAAGATTGAGTAAATAGTCTTTGCACTGACAATTAAAATATTTTACACTATTTTCTAATTTCAAACCGTCTGTATAAGTTGATTGACTTTTATAATAATTATTTTATAAGCATGTTAATTTTAATTAACTGACTAAGTAAAAAATTTTACAGTGATATTTCATAGAAATTGAACTCTCAACCGGAGCATTTATTCCTTGACAGAAGCTTTATTTATTTTTATGTTAAAATAGTATAGGGGTATAATTAGTCAGTTACACTAATCACTACTCTTTTTGTAAAATTTTGCTTAATCAATACCATATTTGCTTTTGTGTTGAGTGCAGCTGTTTCTGGAGAAAGATTTATAGCAGTGGATGTTACATTCCGAAACACAGCTGGACCTGAAAAACACCAAGCAGTGGCAGTGAGGAACAATGCTGACCTCTCCACATTCTACCGTTGCAGTTTTGAAGGATATCAAGACACACTCTATGTTCACTCTTTGAGGCAATTCTATAGGGAATGTGACATCTATGGCACTGTGGACTTCATTTTTGGCAATGCAGCTGTGGTCTTCCAAGGTTGTAAGATCTATGCCAGAAAACCATTGCCAAACCAGAAGAATGCTGTGACAGCACAAGGAAGAACTGATCCAAATCAAAACACTGGAATTTCTATTCAAAACTGCACCGTTGATGCTGCACCAGACTTGGCCGCGGACTTGAATTCCACCCTGAGTTACTTAGGCCGGCCATGGAAGGTGTATTCAAGGACTGTCTATCTGCAGTCATATATTGGAAATGTAATTCATCCTGCTGGGTGGTTGGAGTGGAATGGAACAGTTGGGTTAGACACCCTCTTTTATGGTGAGTTCAACAACTATGGACCTGGTTCTAACACTAGCAATAGAGTACAATGGCCTGGTTACTTTCTGTTGAATGCTACTCAAGCTTGGAACTTCACAGTCCTTAATTTTACATTGGGAAATACTTGGCTTCCTGACACAGATATACCTTACACTGAAGGACTACTAAGATAGACAGCTGAAAGTTTATATTAAAAAAATAAATTTGATTCATTATTTGTTAGATGTAATGTAACTATATGATTTTCCTTCTAAAGGAAGAGCATCCAAAAGAGATGAGAGTCATGAATGTTCTGATGAAAACTTAAGTCTTAATAAAAATATGTACAAGTTTGCAGAAATAATGTACTTGAAAGCAATTAGGAAAGTTGGTCCATAATGATTCTGATATCCCAATGTACTCTTTCTTTTACTTTTAGATGTTGGTACGTTGCATGCTTGTCTCCAACAACGACAACAACAGTAATAGTCTTATTCCAATAAGTGAAGTTGGCTACATGAAACACACCGTTATGGCTTCATTGGAATCAGTTAAAAACCAAATTCTCAGAAATATTATTCACCATAAGATCCCTTTTACTCAACATGCTTGTACAAGTGAAACGAAATTGAGAGAAAAAGACAAAGATTGGTGCAAACAATGCATGAAGAAAAAGAGAATAGCCAAATTAAAAGAACCATTAATACAATGTCAAATTAATAATACAAGTCAAGAAGATCATGGTAAAGGAAAAAAAATAACATAAGTACAAACAATTTTGACAAAGGGGGCTTTGCAAATTGCATATTATGGCTGTTGTCATAGATCAGACTTAAATGGGGCACCTGATGCAGAAATCCATTTGTCTCCTTGTAGAAAAGCCTTGATAGTAAACTTGTTGGCTTGTTTACTAGTAATGGTTTTCAAACCCCTCCACTTCACCCTATTCATTGCTGAAGCACCTGGTCCAACATTCTGAAATTCTGCATAGAAAATGGTGTCTGGTGCCGAGTTCCCGGTCCATGGTAGCCAGCCTTTGGGGTTCACAAAGCCTTCCATTCTGGATCTCATGTACACTGTGGTTGAGTAATTCTTCCAGGGTCTGCCAAGATATGTTTGGACAGAACTCAAGTTTCCAAAGGGTGAAATACTGCAATATTGAATGGAGATCCCAGTATTCATGTTAGGGTCAGTTTTCCCCTGAGCTGTGATTGTGTTCTGCTGGCCATGCATAGGTAGCTTTGGCCTAATATTGCAGTTTTGGATCACAACTGCAGAATTGCCAAAAATGAAATCAACTGTGCCATAGATGTTGCATTCTCTATAGAATTGGCGGTTGGAATGAGCATAGAGAGTGTCCTGATATGCATCAATATGACACCTAAAGTAAACTGCTTGATCCGCACTTGTCATTAGTGCCACTGCTTGATGCTTCTGTGGACCAGCTGTGTTGCGGAAACCCATATCTCTAGCTATGAAATTCCTTCCAAATACAGCTGATTGCATGCCAACAAATCACAAAGAAAATATCTACTAGTTATCGAAATGTGTTTATGAAAAGATATACATTAAATTTTAACCCTGATTAGTTTAAGAGTTTAAATTTCGTGCACAGTTAGTAAAAAGATTTTTACAGTATCAACCATTTAAAAATTATCTTATATTTGACTTTTAAATAATTATTATAAAAATCAATAATCTTGATAATAGTATAAAAAGTCTTTTTTTTTCAATTATTTTTATCAGTTTTGATTTTGGTCTCTACTTAAAAGTTTGGTTTTGACTTTTGAGTCCCTATAGTTTCTTGGTCCCTGCTATCATGTGTGCATTTGGGATTTGGTTCCTGCAACAGAGATTAATTCCTTAACAGAAATAATCTATATGGACTCAAAAACCAAAACTGAGAAAAATTAAATGGACAAAAAGGGTATCTAAACCTAAAATTAATGAATATAGTTACATACCGAAAGTTGCTGTTGAAAATGTTGGTGTGCCATCCACAAAGTTACGGCTGCCGGATACAATAGTAGAAGTCATACCATCACCAACCATCATCACATTCCATTTGGTCTTCTCAACTCTCACATTTTCATAGTAAACCCCTCTCTTCACATAGATCACAGTCCTCTTGTTACTCTTATTAGGGACATGTTTAAGTGCATCAGAAATTTTTTTATATTTCCCACTGCCGTCTTTGGCCACAACAATGTCAGCTTTTTTCCTCAAATCCTCTGTTAGAAGCAGCTTCCTATCTTTTGAATGAAGCCATTCTGTTGCTTCATTCTGATGAGGTAAACTCAGCAAGCGCCGCAAGTTCAGTGTGGTTGCAGCCTTGTTAATCCAGGTAATGATGGCAAGACTGTTACTTGTGAACTGTGTAGAATTTTTAAGATAGCTTACTACACTTGACTTTATTACTTCTTTTGCATTTTCAAAACCTTCAATGCAAGTCTGCTGGTATGTACCTATTTCAGCACACAAAAAAACAAATTATACATTAGTGCACCCTGGCTCTATGTACTTTAATTTGGAGGTTTGATATTAAAATCAGGTTGGAGTAGTTATAGTAACTTGTTTTTCCATTTTAGGCTAACAAATCAGCTAGCTACACTTTGCATGCTCCAATTCCAGTAACAAGGGTAAAAGATGTTGAAAACTCTTAACAAGGATCACAAATGGAACATAATAAAGGAATTTATAGCATGGCCAATTTTCTTTCCTTTTCTTTTCATGTTGGATGACCAGGGATGTAGACTACAAAATAACAAAAACTAGTTTTAGGCTCGTAACACCACATTAGATTCTATTTTAAAACCAACAGACATTAAAAAATGTTGGTCAAGAATTAAGTTATTAAAACCAATTGACATTTAGAAAAGTTGGGTAGTAATTAAGTTAGGCAATGTTTTAAAACTAATTGACATCAAGGAAGTTAGTCAGCAATTAAGTTAGGAGATGTGGACCGCTCCTACATTTGATTACTTATTTTTTTTACACTACCCCTCCACTCTCACCTTTTATGGTAAAAAGGAGGAGAGATAAACACAAATATAAAATTATCTCTGCCTTTTTACAATGAAAGGAAAAGGTGTTTTTACAGTATAAATATGGGGGTGTGAAAACACCATAATTACTGGCCAAAAAACAACATGAATGTATGTCTATAAGTTTTGACTATAGCATATATGCTTATAATTAATATACTACCTGCAGCACTTAACCATGTTTCGAGATCCTCAAAAACCTCAAGAAGGGAAAACTTTTCCCCGGATGCCAAAGAGCTATTCAGATGGTCAACCGCAAGACCCAAAAGTTCCCTGCAATTTTTCAAAGCCTCCTTAGTTCTGCTATCATTCAACCCTTTGAAAACTCCATGATCATGATCATTGAAATACTCCACAGCTTTGGACACTTCAGATAAGGCTACTTTCATTGACAACACGAACAACTCCTCAGGGTCAACCTGCCTTGAGTCCACAACAGAACCAAGGCTGCTATAGCATGAGTCCTTGTACAAAGTCACATCACAAACAGCCCTCAGTGAACTGGTCACATTGTGAGCATCATTGGCTCCTTGTGAGTTGTCAAGAGTGGTGCTAACAATGCCAAACACAGCAGCAAATATAACACCTGCTAGGACTATTGAGGACAGGCCTATGATTGTGATTCTCTTTCGGGTTTTCCTCCTTGCTTCCAACACCATTTGCTCATACTCATCAACTTTCCCGTAGGATTTGAAGGAGGACATGCTCAAGGCTTGTGCTACTTTGTGTTCTCAAGATTGTTGAGGTGGGAACGGGAAGCAACAGGTTTTTCAAAGAATATATATATACACATAGGTAACATAATGAGAAGCATATGAAAAATTATTAAGTAAATGTAAAGCAAGAAGTATGTACCGTTCAAACTAATATCTATATAATATATATTTAAATTTTATTATTTATGAAAAAAATTAATAATACTTAATTATATTTCTGTGATAATTATTAAAATCATAGCGATCCTAGACTACTTAATATTATTTCCGTAATAATTTCTCAAGTTCATAATTATGAAATTAAAATTAATTTTTAAAGACTAAAATTACAGAATTATAATATTTTGATTATTAAAATCATAAGATTACATTAAGAACTAAAATTATATAATTATAATTTAAAACATTAAAATTTCATATTTATTAGACCTGATTAATATAATTAAAGACTAAAATTATATTATTATAATATTTAAAAGATAAAAGATAAATAAAATATACTAAAATTTATGATTTAGTTTGAAAGATAATATGTTAAAAAATATGTTAGAGAATATATTGTTATACATTGTTAAAGATAATATATGTCTATCTTACGTTGACACTACATGATAGTATAAGGAAGAGTTTGGTCGCACGCGACACCTTTTATACGTGCAAGGCACTCATAGCCCCATATTGTATTTACATGTTTAAACGGAGTGTTTGACATGTTAGAGCGTGCTGTATCGTAATTGGTTGACCATTTTCATTATTTTTTATTATTATTATCTCCGTTTAACTAATATCTTCGTCAATGAAAAATTATTCAAGGAATTTTACGTAGTTGTTTTTTGAATATTGAAATAATTTTGAAAAACTTCAACTAAGAAAAAAAAAATTCAAACCAACACAACCCTTAAAGAAGAGATAGGAAGAAAAACGAGACCGTAAAAAGGTGAAAAAATATTAGTGTTATTAAAGTTAGCATGCTCTGTATATTTTATCTTCAAATATATTATCTATTAAATATAAATAAGGTTTTACCCTCAAGATTTATGTCACCTGATAGTACTAAGTTTATTCTTTTCTCAATATTTTTTTTATATTTTTTTTTCATAAATTTTAATTACAACAATGTTTGTTGATGGTGGAAACCGTATATAAAAAAGGTCTATCATTGATAAATGTCACTATTTAATACATTTATGTGAGAAAATTTGTGTCTTTTAGGTTTCACTGTTGTGGAAGTTAACAATTACTTTCTAATTTGAGATTATTTTTATTAAAATACATATTTTGAGTCTAGAAAAAAGTGAAATATTTAATCCCAATTTTTATTTGAATTTTAGGGAGCTGAGGAGCAAGAAGAAATTAAGAAAATATTTAGCTAAGTCAAAAAAGCCCAAGATGGAAAAATAATTTTAAAAAGGAGAGAGGTAAAAGAAATTAGGTATCTTAGGGTGAAGAAAACCTATCTTGCAGCAGAGACGGCTACCATGAGCTGCTAACTTCCTCCTTGAGGGATTGAATGTAATCGATTCGAACTCAATTGTATTTTGATGATGATTATATAATAATTC
>JAMLFT010009197.1:0-12907 GCA_026544285.1 Pachyrhizus erosus | reverse complement strand
ATATTTTTATATAATTAACTTTTTATGTAATAAGATTTTTCTTTAAATAAAAAATAACTATTAATGAAATTTATGTATTAATTTGATTCTATTCTTATTCTAATTAATTTAATTTAATTTAATTAATAATTAAAAATAAAAATTATACCTCTAAAAAACAAGAAAATATTAAAATAACAAGTGTTGTTGTTGTTTTTTTTTTATTAATAAAACAGGTGTTTTGTTAGTTTGCATAAGAGAAGTATTGTTGAAGGTGAAAGGGTCGGTGGCCATGTGGTGATGAATTATCATGAAAACGTGTCAATCAATTACCCTCAAATAGTGAAAAAGAACTGCATTCATTGGCTACGTGTTTGTGCTATCGCATGCATAGTGACACACACCCATTCAAGTTTTCTGAGCTGAATCGGTCACTGTCAAAACTGAAAAGTGAAATCACAGTAATTTAAACAATTTACCACTATACACCACAAAGTTTCAAAAATAAAAAAAAGATGGGTGAGAGAGGTGGCAGCAGTGGTGGCACCACCACAAGGCTCCTCCAGACAGCGGCGGAGGACGGTGGTGATTCAGAAAAGAGGAGTGAGAGACCAAGAGAGCCTTGGAAAGGAAAATATGTAAGGAGCATAGTGTTTGCAGGGCTTGATGCCATTATCACTTGTTTTTCTCTCATTTCCTCCATCTCTGCTAGTACTAGTTCCTCTGGTATGTATAATGTTTCTCACTCTTTTTTTTGTTTAATCACTGTAATTAATTGAAACCTTTGGTTTTCTGGTGACCCAATACTTTTACAAGTTTCAATTCATTTCTATTATTATAAAACTAATCTTTAGATTAAATTTAGTCACATTTTCAAGTTCAAAACTCATGTTTTAAGTTCTTTGTCCTTCTTTAAAGATGTGTTTTGTAGTAATTGAATTCAATCTTCTCACACAAGTTTAAGGTGTATTGCCAACTGAATCACATTTATTGGGTTGTTATTCCCTTTTTAACTTTTTATGTAGGAAAAGAAAATTCTTAATTTTTGTTAGTTTTTCGTAAATATTTTTTTATTGATTTTGGTCTCTTGTAAATGTTTTATTTTATTTTTAGTCTTTCGTAATTAATTTCAATGGATAAATAATTATGTAAGAAGTATAAACTGTATGTAAAAGATTTTTGTTTACATTTTTGAGAGATTTAAC
The DNA here is from genome assembly GCA_026544285.1 of Pachyrhizus erosus. NCBI lineage: Eukaryota > Viridiplantae > Streptophyta > Magnoliopsida > Fabales > Fabaceae > Pachyrhizus > Pachyrhizus erosus. The sequence goes on along the minus strand of JAMLFT010009197.1, from coordinate 11,723 downwards.
TGCTATATTTTTTTTGGAATCTAAATTTTTGTGTAAAAAAATTTTGTTTACATTTTTGAGAGATTTTAACTGCTATATATTTTCTTGGAGTCTAAATATTTATTTTTATAACATTTTGGATGGTTAAAAAAATTAGTATTCAGAGTTTTGATTTTTTAAAACATTTTTTACGGTTTTAGTACGTGAAAAAAATAAAAACTGCGAAAAAATTTGTGTAGAAACTTTTTAAGTGTAAATTCTTCTCACTATTTCATTACTTAGCCATTTTAATTAACATTTAACTAAAAATTAGTAAAAAAATTTATGAAAGAGTAAGAAGATTACTTAGCCATTTTAATTAACATTTAACTAAAAATTAGTAAAAAACTTATGAAAGACTAAGAAGTAGATAGATAAAACGAGGATAAAAACATATTTTATTATTATACATCCTCTCTTGAAGTTATAAATATTTAAAGTATTTTTTTAAATAAAAATATAACATGCATGTTTGTGTTAACTTATAATTATTCATTTTGTCATTACAATAATAAATATTTTTTAATACTTTTTCTATTTTTACTGCTTGAAAGATTAAATTAATCTTTTAAGAGTTGAAATTTAATAAAAACAATGAATTCATTTGCTTTTTATTAATTACCTCGAATCTAAATTTGTTCATAATCTAATATCGTTTTCATTTCTTAAAAACTCAACACATTCCAATGTAATTAGTACACCATATAGTCGTCATGCTCTAAATTCTACTAAAGTTTATATTCAAATCTACTCCTACAACTATGTTAAATTATTACCCTTCTTTCGTTCTCTCTAAATTCCATTTTCTCCAAGTTCTTTTTTCATTTTCTTTTATACAAATGTCAGCTGTGTTACCTTGTTAAATAGTTGAGCAAAAAAGACCTTCACTTTTAAGTTCTTGAGGAAAAAGGGATTTATATTTTATAGTGCTCTGATTGCATGTACTTGCAGCTTTTGTCCTTTTCACCACTAATTTATAGGGATTTGTGGTGCTAAGATTGTATGATAGGTACATGTATTGTAGCTTGTCCTTTTCGCAACAAATTACATCATGGGATTTGAATTCAAGACTTCAGGCTTTCCAATTACAAGCTTTTGTTGTGTTGCTAAGATTCTTATCATTATGTATGTATTTGTCCATTCATGTTTGTCTGAAATACTGATACTGTTTGTCGTGCCATTGATGCAAATTACCCTTTCACTTTGTATGTAGTGCATGTGCTGGTTCTTGGGGTCTCAAACCTAGTGGCAGATGCAATATCAATGGGGTTTGGGGACTTTGTGTCCGCTAGCTCTGAGCAGGATGTGATTATTGAGGAAAGGAGAGTGACAGAATGGGATGTCAAGAACCAAAGGGACAAGGAACAAACAGAGTTAGTCAAACACTATCAAGCTCTTGGGATGGACTACAGTGATGCAACCACGGTATGTATGAGAAAAGAGAAAATTACATTGACACTGTTAAGATTTCTTGAGATAAAACAAATTCTCAAGAGGTATAAATGTAACTTATTCATGAGAAAAACATATACTATCAATATATGTGCTATTTAGTCATATAAATTAGTGGGAGAAATTTTTAGCAAAACTTTACTAGAGTCAAAAGTTTTTTATTTAAATATTAATTTATTTGGCCTAGATAAATTGCTTCTAAGTTCTAAACTTAACTGAATTTTGTTACATGGTGCAAGGTTGTGAACATATTGACAAAGTACAATGACATCCTGGTGGACCAGAGAATGGTAGCAGACAAGGGAATGCTGCCAGCAGACCAAGAAGTGAAGCCCTGGAAGAATGGCCTTGTCACGTTTGCATCCTTCATGCTCTTTGGCTCAGCTCCTCTACTCTCTTTCATCATCCTCGTACCATTTACTGACAGTGACACTGTCAAGTTTGTTAGTGCTTGCTTTGTTTCTGCACTTGCCCTGGCTCTTCTTGGGGTGGCAAAGGCGAGGATTGCTGGCCAAAGCGTCATTTTCTCTGTGGCTGTCACACTTTTCAGTGGTGCAATAGCTGCAGTTTCTGCTTATTTAGTAGGATGGTTGCTTAAGCTTATGGCAGGACTAGAGAATTGATAATCTGAGGTGAATTTATGGATCTGAGAACACTTTTTGGATAAATGTAGCTGATCAAACCAGCCTAGCAGTAGCCCAAGTTCTAGTATAGCCTAATAATTATATTTTAAGTAGCTTAGAAGTGCAATTAAACTTGATTTTGTTGTTAGCTGTTGTTAATTTTTCTAAAAATCCTACTTTTGCTTAGGCAATTTTTTTTGTTAAATTTATGTATGTGCCCATATACGATTCTATTTCTAGCCAATGAGATAATGTTCTATTCGTTTCTCTTTTAAGATACATAATTTTATTAGTACAATATTTTTTTACCTCTAAATTATGTTCAAAATTGTGTATGTTAATTATTTTAATTTTCAGTTTCTTATATTTTCAAATAGGTTTTTGTTTTTAATTATTTTAAAAATTTTATCCTTTTTAAAAGCAACTTAATCTTTTATTATATTTTGGCTGTTTTAAAATTTTAAACATTTTTAATTAATTTAAATATTTCAAAAATTATACTTGACTTAATCATAAATAATCCTCTCAAATATTTTATGTACCCTAAAATACCTTTCATTATCAATTTAATGGCAAACAACCCACCCGTACAAATGTCCTTTTGGGTTTGGGACAAGACAGAGAAAACCAGAGTCGTGCATCACACAATGAGAACGTACAAACTTCTATACCCTTCTTTTTTTTAGTTAATTTTCTTTTGGGTTAAATAATTCATTTGTTTCCTATATTTTTTTTCATGTTTTATAACACTGTCACAAAATAAAAATTGGTAGTGTAAAGCCCCTAAAAATTTCTAGCGAGTTATTTTGTCTCTTTAGTAACAATTTTTTACGGTTTTCACTTTTACTTCAAAATTGACGGAAAAAACAAACAAAATTATAACTGCATGTGTAGAAATTAATACATGTAATTTTTAGGTATAAGAACCAAAACACGAATGTATAGAAATTAAATGACTAATTAAACGTTCCTTATGATCAAGATCATCGTAGAATAACCTTTTAAGCAAGATTGTAAAAAAATTTAGCAAGAAATTTTTTATATACAATTTAAGCCCTGGTGAATGTGTTTGAGAAAATTTAATTATTTACTGTCAAATTACGTAGATAACTTAGTAATATGTTCTTTTAACCAATTACATTTTTTATTGCTCAAGCAGTGAGGGTCCGCAGTTAGGCCTTTCTAAACTTATTACTTTGTAATCGAGTTTAAAAAGTGAAGAAATAATTAACAAAGCAGAACGTTTTCAGCCTCTACTTTCCATGTGAAGAAATGGAGCCAAACAACACTTCCAATAATTATGTAAACTGATAAAATTGACTAAGGTGTATGTAGAACAAAAATGAAGAGCAATTCTTGCATGAATAGAGTGTTGCAATAGATACAATGTTTATCATTATTTTAATGTATCTTAAGCTTTTATGTAAGAATTACTCAGTGAAGACGAGTGAACATGAACACTTGGATTTTAAGTGCAAAAACTAAAGAGACTTGAGTTCAAGATCTCTAGTAAGTAGTAACTAGGACTCGAACCAATAACAAAATACTAATGGACAAGATCAAGAACAAGAAGAGGACTAAACTATGTGATATGGTTAACAAGAAGTAACCTCTTCTTCATTCAGAGATAACTGCAAAGCATGTTCTGCTTCTTTCAAGAATAACTGAGTTAGGTGCTTCTGGCCACGCCGATATACTATAGCAGACCACTTGTTTCTAGTCATCAACTTTGATTCCTCAGAGTCATTTGTCTTTGTGCTGAAATTTTGGGGAAAAGAAAAGGATCTATTACAAAGACAACGATACAGAGAAGAAGATTATAGATGAAAGCTGTGTTTAGATAAACAGCTCAATTAAGTGTTTAATGATCAATGTTTATCTACAAGTTATTACTTATTTCTATATTTGAAGAGAAAATATGATTAAACTATTTTATGTTGGTTTCATAAGTATTCAGAATAACTGAAACAAGCTGAAAACAACTTATAAACGTATCATAATTATTTTTATAAGCTCTCTTAAACACTCAGACAAGTGCTTATGTCATTAGGTTAAAGTAACCTAGGTGACTTATCAAATATTTGTTGGTTGATAGTTATAGATTTTAATATTATCTTCGAAAATCCATTAAACACATTTAACAAGAAATAAATGATGGACGACTCAGTTCAGGTACTTGTACCCTTGAAAAAAATAGGTATCAGAGTAATCCTCAATGATTTAAGGTAAATGAATACTAAAATTAAGTATACTAGTTTCTACCTTAAATTGCTCATGTATTGTTTGCTGTCTTCATGACTATCAATAAGAAGGGCTTTCTTGACCAAATCAAGGTCATTTTCCTCTGTTCCAGAACTCTCTTCAAGGTCCATCATCCTTGAATGCAGTGAAATCAGTTAGGCATTGCACATAAGATACATCAATGTGGATATTCTAGTGTGTCCTTATTTGCTCAAAAAAGATGAAATGATGCACACTGAATATAAAAAAGAGATTCATACATCATTTGCAGAAATCAAGTTGCAATCACAAGCATGTAGATTAGGAGTAAGACAAAATAATATTTCAGTTTGTAATTAACATAATCCTATTAGCAGTTATGGTTATGCAATTCACTCACTTCACACGAAGAAGATCAACAAGCAATTGTAAAGCTCCAGAATCACCGCAGGCCTCCCATACCGCTGATTGGACATCTGTATCTGATAGCTGTCTCTCCCTTTCAGGTCCAACAAGCTTCATAGAAACATGGACATAAACAATTCAAATTAATATAATGTTATCACTTACCTTCAGGGTTCTAGGCTTCTAGCTAGATGTAATAAATTCACCTTATTTTATCACAGCTTAAAATCAGCCAACAATCAAATGAAAATGGTTGGAAGGACTCATAGTTGACCTTTGATTCACTAATCATGTTTATATAATTTAGTAAATGGTTTCCAAAATAAATAAAATCAAAAAGAAAAATAAATTTATTAATGCATTAATGAGGTTTTGTTGAAAGTTACAAAATAATTAACAAAACACGTAAATTATATTTGATCTTGAAAATGAATTGTATTACAATGGATTGGTTCAGTATTTGAATACTGTCATCAATAGCATGTTATATTATTATTGACACATGTTCAGCATTGACTATATACTCAGTTGTTTTCAATTATTATGTTCCATCTGAATATTACTACGCTGTAAGTAATTTGACTGGAGGTAAGAAAAGGTTTGGTTTGCCTTTCAATGATAAGAGGTTGTCATTGTCCCCACCTTGGAAAGTGGGGAATCACATGTCAAGTAGCCAAGTCACTTCACCTGTAGTAGACACTAATGGAAGGGGTAGCAAATGTGGAAAATCTTGATAGAAAACTTATACCAAAGAAACCGAAAATACAGTTTCAGTGATAGCCTGACATTCCAAGGGAAATACAAAAAGTAAAAAGTCACGCATAAACTGAACCTCTTCCAGCATTGAGGAAACCTTGAAAAGCTCATCCTCTTGCATGGCTATGGTCCTCAAAGTAGTCATAAACTTCTCAGGAAACACCAGCTTGTTTAAATAAGATGGCATCTTTCGCTGACCACTCCAACTATAGTTGCAAACTTGGTCAACTTTGGACTTGTTATTTTCTTCACTGTTTTGGGTGCTTAATGAAAAAAATCCATTAGCCAGTGAAGTTTTGGGTAAAAGACATCTCATTTCAGCCTTCTGTAAACATAACACAGAGAAACAGAAAGTGTAATTACTAGCATATAAAGTTAGCCAAAAAAAATCATGTTCTACTTGTTTAAAAAATGACAGAAAGATGAAGGTAAAATACTAGCATACCTGCACTTCAAGAAGCTGGCTTTTGGACTCTGAGAAGGAAATCGTATTAATTGCTTCTGCTGGATAGTGGACCTGGAGGACTCAACAACAATGATAAGTTAGTAGGCCATGTCTATACCTGTAAACATCTATGATCACATGAAGCACATGGCCCGTGATAAAGAATATAAATGAAAAGGCAGAAACCATGGACAAAATTAAGTAGGTATTGTCAAAGTACGAAATGCAATAATAATTGTAAAACTAATTGAGCGATTATTGCAAGAAATTGATAAACAACAAGTAGATATTACTAAATATTTTTAGTAAACCTTCCCACATATTCAAGCTGCCACGAGCAACAAATAAATGAGGTGGTGTCCATAAATATAAAGATGAACATAATAAAGCTTCTTGAAAGTAGAAATTGAATTATGCTAAAAAGAAAAAGTAAGAGAAGGGGAATAACATGCAGAAGAATACAGAGAAATTTTACTCTCGGTGCACAAGGTTATAAGTCATTACCATGAGATAGTCGTCTGTGTTATCATCAATGACAAACCCATACAGATACAGAAGTTCCTGCACCAAGAGGAAAAATATGGAAACCATTAGTACTTGAAATAAGCTTCAAAGTAACATATACTTCACCCTTTAACTGAACAGAAGCTCCACTTTGTCTCGTTTATTTAGTAAAATATATGTGCAAGTATGTATTCATAATGGTACAAGTGAACTTGAATAAGTTAAAGGGCCAAATCTACAGTGCAACACATTGTTACAGTTTATTGACAAGACAATTATGTGTCTGGTTCATTGAAACCTTTTACAGTCACGTTGAATAAACTGCTAACAAGACATTGCACCAGTGGTGGCCCCATGAAAATCCTTATTTCCCCCTTGGAGACCTCTGTTTGCAGCTAAAAAGACTGATGCTTAAAATGAATGGTAAAAAGAGAACAGAAAAGTAAACTAGAACATAAAAAATAATATAGGAAAAAGGCTTCATTTTTTTAAACCATGGAACAGTATAAAGTACCTCGTTTCCCTTGTTTCCATAACTAATGGAAATTTCTTGATCAATTTGCAAGGGACTTTGAGCAACTTTGCAATCAAGAAAACAATAGGATTAAAGGGGAATAGTTTCATGACATATCACATTACAAAAATACTTAAATTGAGAGAAAAAGAAAAAGAAATTAAATTACAAATTTGAAAGTAACTACTACAACTGCAGAGGCACACAAGGAGAAAACTTATTTGGATGTTAACAAAGACACTGAAGAGTCCCAAAAAATAATATTACCAGAAATAAGATACATGGAGAAAGGAACTCCCGTTGCTAAACCAGTTCCATCAACTTCCCATGTTGCTATTGGCTTCAGATCTGATTCGCCATGTAATCAAGGAAAATCACATAAGACATTTGATATAGCATATATCACATGAAGATAACCCACCCAGGCACAAAGCTAGGAATAAATGTTTATGGATACAGATAGTTCATTTATCTTTACATTTGTCAAAACAATAATAAATATTTGCTATCTTCTCAGTAGCGAACTTTTCACCAGGACCCATTACTTACTGCATATAACTATATATGATATCCCTATCACTATGAAAACAAAAGGAATACCAATTATTTAGAAACCATTTGGCTAAATGCTTAAATTACATGCAAAGGAAGATAGCCTTTTAACATGTACAAAAATCAAGACAAACAGCAAGGCTCCGTATTCTAACTGGCATATATTGAAAGTAATATATGTCCAATCAACGAAATATGCAGAAATTTAACAATATCTATTATGCCTTCATGCACAACAGCCCTTTGGGCTTGAAGGGTTGAGAAAGCTCATGGCTATAATCACTTCATAATTTGCACCAAAATTTACCAGAATTGGGTCAACAAGGATTAATATCTAAGCTGTTTGACTAAAGAGAATTTCATATAATGTCAAGAAATTAATTGACCAATATTTATAAACTGCTAGGTGAAGGTCTAAGAATGGGTTTCACATCAAACAATTTCTAAAGGGGATCAAAACACAGTCAATGAAGAAATGAAAAGGAAAGTACAGGGGAAGTGAAATATCAGGGGTTAAAGCAACAATTTACCATGGTTACAAAAGTCAATGCCAGGGACAAGACCCTCAACCCAAACAGTGTCTCCTGTCAGTGTGTTACATGTCCCTTCCTCGGTCAGATTGTCAGATTTCTTAACCTGGCTTCCTGCGATGAACTTCCCTATTTTAATACCATTTTAACCCCTCAAATTCAGAGAAATACTAAATGATGACCCCTTCATTGGACGCACAACAGAAGAGAGAATTGTATAGGAAATAAATGTAAGAAAAACAAAAGATGGACTCACTTTTTTCATCAGCCTCTGGAACTGAACTGTCATGGGCATCTTGCATTTCTGGAAATACATAAGAACGAGGCATTGGAATGTTCAAAGCACGACTCCAAAATACTGAATTTGCCCTAGCAAGAAGGCAAGTCTACTATCAACCTCCAAGGATTTTAGTTGAACCCAAAAAAATTCACTAGAAGTAAACTACATACCAAAGGAAATCTTCAAAGCACACCTCACTGAAAAAACAGATCAGACAGATGAGAAGCAATGTAAAAGCATGTTTTAAATTTAGCTAACAAGTAACAAATGGCTGTTTGAGAACAAACCTAGAACATTTGAATTCATCACTCTAAAGATAGTTGAGAAGGTAAACAGGGTATATATTGATAGCATCTTTGAATGTAGAATGAGTAATATTTACTACTAATGGATATGGGATAAATAGAAGAAGCAATGTAAATGAGTAAATAGCATTGTATAGAAAGCCATTTAAATCAACTAAATCACATCCAAATTTCAAGAGGAGTCAAACTACATCAATTATGAATTGAACACTTCAGAACTTAAACTAGTCAATAAAAATACAATTTTACCCAACACATACATCTCTGAATTTCCATCAAGAATCAAAAGTTTCTTCACTATATCCTTCACTTTAGATTCATACAAAGAAAGCAGGCTTTTCTTCTGCAAGATAAGACAGTTATCAAATATACTGTTAAATAAGGTCGCCAGAAGTTAATACCAGAATTGACATTTTACATCTGGTTCTATCTCAAACACTATAAAACAAACTAAACATGTTCACCTGGAAGGTCAAATCAGCCAAAAATAAAATCTAGATATCCATTACATCCTGGACCATGGAGATCATATTAGAAAACTAGGTTTCACTTTTAGGAAATTTTCATATTGTATTAAGTGCATGCTCCTCCAATGAAATTCAAGTATTTAGTATTTACCAAAATATATACTGCAACAAACTAATTCAAATTGACCATTACTACTAAAAAAATATCACACAAACAGATGAAGTACTTTTTGAAATTCTGGGAAACAAATACACATAAGCCAACAAAGGGATAACCAGTATTGTTTTTTCATCACACTATGTCTTTAAATTGGCAAGAAAAGCACAATTGTAATTAAACTGGTAAATGGTATAAAAAAATAGTAACATAATAAATTACCTGCAATTCAGTTGCACGATATAATGTTGTTCCTCTTAGCTCTTGAAGTTCATCATCACTAAACCAAAGTGGATTTCCGAAGGTGGTTGGAAGCATATCAAGGTACCTGATTTATTTTTAACCACTCCATAATTGAAACTCACAACACAATCTGAAATCTGAATCCCAAAGTAAAACACAATCAACCATACATACGGCTTCCATAGAGAATTCTTACGCAAACGCTCCACAGTCAGTAACAGCATCATTAATAACCTGTCATCTACCTCTCCTTCTTCAAACATCGCTCTACATGCTGGTCCTAGAAGAGGATCTTGCAACACCCTCATTGGAGTAATTGCTAAATCTAGTGGAACAACCAACATAACCCCTGCTCTTTAAAGAAAACAAAAATCACTTTCTCTCTTTTCATTGGTCGAGGCACAGAACTATAAACATTCAGATGACAACACTTAGCATCTCTAAAATTTTCTGTTTCTGAAGATGCCCATCTTTTTATGCTTCAAAAGCAAGACCAGTATAAGCATTTTCAATTTCAATATTCTAAGATATTAACAAAAGGGCATTAGCAAAAATTCACATACTTTCCAATTCCAAACAATAACAATGTTATAGCGTGATACTCTAACAAGCAATAACACCAACTCCTTCTCTCAACTCTATCCATATTGATATTACCATCAGAAACATCTTTATCAGAAAAGATACCAAACCCTCGTTTGGAATCACACCACTTGATCTTGCAACCTCGTAGCTCCGCCCCATTTGCCTGAACTCAAGACCAAATCAAAATTCAAAACTTGGCAAAAGGCACCATGAATATTCACCATAAAAGCTTAATTTATGTTGCCCTTTGGGCTCAAATTATTAAGCATGTTAACGAACCTGTAGCCATCGCATGAAAGTTTCGAGCTTTGCTTCTTCTGGGCCCGCCATAGCTACTACCAACTTCAGTTTTGGTTTGTGCCTACTTTGATACCAGGGGGGGTGAAGGTTTAAAGGGTTTAATTAATTATTGATTAATTAAGTACAAATTATAATAATATGAAATACTTGATACTGAATATGTTTGGTACTGTCTCGATAATAAAGAGATTAAAAATATAAATTTGGAAGTAAGGATACCAAATTATTTTAAAATTTAGAGCTAAATAATTGTATATTAATTTTTAAATGAAAAGAAAAAATGTTTATTTCGATTTTCTATAATGGATATGAACTAGTATTATAACATTGGTAAGAAAAGTAAAGGATAAATATTTAGTTTTTATATGATTAAAATTTATAATAAATAAATATCTTTAATATATAGATATATTTTAAATTTGTAATAAATTATTTAAATAATGACATAAGATAATTTTTAAATTAAAACAGTTAGACAAAAGAAAATTAAATATGTTTAAGTTTATTATATAGATTTTGTTTTTAGAAAATATTTTGTGATACTAACGAAAGACTATTTTTTTTATTGCCGGTGTAGTAAGTGAATGTACCACCAAAAGAAGAAGGAAATTGAGTATTTAAGAATATTTAATTAAAAAAATAATAAGAATTGAAATTTGAATTAATTTATAATATATGAATAAATATTTTTTAATCATTTATAAATAATATATCACTAGAGTGAAGTATTTAATTTTTTAGTGCTTTAAATAAAATTATTATTGTATATAAGGATCTAATTTAATTAGTTAAATAAGATATGTAAGTTGTTGTAAATCTTTAATATATGTCTTTGATTCTTATATTAAAAAAGAGTTGAATTTGAGTTATGTTTAATTTGATTTAAGTAATTTATGAGTTAGCTTGATATATATATATATATATAGTATATTTTAGATTAAATTAATTTGTAAGATTTTAATTATTTGATAATTTTATTTAGGTCAATCATTAAAAATTACAAATAGTTTAAGGACTTAATTAAAAAAAACTATTAACATCAATATATTGGTATTATGGCTTTTGGAGACAAATATATTTTTTTACTTTTACAAATTTTATATATAGGATATTGATTTGCATATGTCAAAATATTGGCCTATAGAAATTGACAACTTTTAAGTAAATCTTAAAATTATTTTATTTTTCAATTGAATCATTGAAATTATATTTATCTTTTTATTAAGTGCATGAGATTGACAATTTTTAATTAAATCTTAAAATTATTTTATTTTTTAATTGAGTCATTGAAATTGTATTTATCTTTTAATTAAGTCCATTACAAATACCTAATTCAAAAACAAATATAAATTTAGGAATTCAATTAA
>JAMLFT010009196.1:0-12959 GCA_026544285.1 Pachyrhizus erosus | reverse complement strand
TTTTTTAAAATTAAGATATTAATAATATTTTACTGTAATCTATTTTGATTATTTTTTAACATCTTCAATCATCATTCTTTGTTAATGATATAAATATAAATATATATTATGCTTAACTATAATACTTATAATACCTATATAGTCTTGTATATTAAACGGTCTTTCTTTGAGAGTAAGCTGCTATTAACAAATGGGTGCTGCCTGTAAGCAATTTTCTCATGGTTGCCTGCTTTAGAGCTAGCCACACCAAAACTAGTTCTCTTCCCCGCTTCGCTTGTCGGGCTTAAAGCGTAACTGTACTTCTCACTAAGAGAATCGTAAGCTTCATTTCATCAAACGAGGACTAGGGGAGCCTCTCCAAGTCTCCCATCTCACACATGGTTAGGCGTTCCTTCGCTTGTTCAGAAGCTTGGCTAACTCAGAAAATGCTGACTGAAAGTGAAACTTCCTGTCTTTCTTTCTTTCAAGATCAAGATACTACTGAGAATGTGCTTGCATCAATGAATTTGCTTGCAGAGTGGGGAACTATACGCATAACAGCTCTTGAAAAAGAAAGGAAAGAACTAGTCTTGATGCCGAAAATCCTATCTTTTTTTGTAATTAAAGTGAACCTATAACTTTCTATCTTAGTGTTGCTGTTGGAACTGCAGATTCTTTATGACTGGACGGGTACAACCTCTTGCTTCTCAATGTCATGGAATGGATAGGTGATGTTTCCAACCGGAAAAGACGAAAAAGAAAAAAGAAATGAACTAACAGTGGGTAAAGGAGTTAAGTTAGAGATCTGTTTCTAGACCTGGAAGTCACTTTCTGGTTAGTTTGATTTGGGCTAGGAAATCCTTTTCTTTGTAGCATATTACGTGTACCCTATACTCTTCTGGTTAGTTTATTCCGCATCCTCACTATCTAATTCAAACTCATTTCCGACTGCTGTAACCTTTGCTGGGAAAGAAGAAGGAATTGAATCCAAACCCCTAACTCGAGAAAAATTCTTTATCTGCACCTGAGACAAATTCTCTGGAAAGGAAAATCTGAAAGCTTCTCTATTTTTTCTGCCTCTCTAGTTCAACAACTGGATTCTTTCTTAAACTAACCCATCAATAGGATAAACCCTCTGAGTTTATTTCCTAAAGTAGTCCTTCTTGAAAGAAAAGATTTGTGAGATCGATAGAGACAATGAGGCGAAGGGAAGAGAGCCATTCTTTCTAAGAGAACGGGAATGCGGAATGGACCAACAGATAGAAACAAAAGAGCAACTACAGTAGCGACAGGTTCCTCCTCTACCCTCTTCTGCTCCTTCGATGAACTCGGCTATTGCTGAAAGTTCACTTCAAAAAATAAAACTATGAAAGACTTCTCGATTCTCTGGCACAGCGCTTCTTCCGCTTTTTTCTGACCTTGAGTTGAGGAAGCTGGCTAGGACAAACTCTCCTTCATGCAAATGAAAGGATGGGAAATGAAAAAGGAATAGAAGTAGGCAGAGAAGCTCTTAGCAAGAAAGAAAGGCTTCCAGTTGCTATTGAATTCGGAATAAGGCAATCCTTATTAGAATATGCCAACATAAGCATAAGACAGCAAAGTGGATGCATCGAAGAATGCCCTCTTATAAGAAAGAATTGGATGTGCGCAGAGGATTCATCTTTCAACAGCATTTCCGACATTCACCATCAAAAGGAGGATCTGACACTAGCACTAGGATCTGTCTATGCTTGGATTGATTGGACGAGCATCCGCTTTTCGACATACCGAGACTTCTTATTCCTCAGCGAGCCTGATTCCGCATGGGCAACAAGGAAAGGCAATGAAATTGTTTAGATATCCTTGTCATAGCAAGGAGCTGTTAGCTAGATGTCTGCCTCTTTGGGACAGTTAACTTAATTTCTTTTTCCAGCCTTTGAGGGGAGTCTAATAGTATAGTATTAGGTTGGTTGTTAAAATGTCTATGCAATAATAGTGGAGAATCACCTGGTATAGGTTGCAAGAAAGAATATATTAGGAATCTTTGTCTCTATGTCATCAAACGGTTTGATCAATTGAATTCTAAGAGCAGGGGGTATCCATAGTAGGAAGAGGACAGACAAAGAAGTGATTGAAGTGAAGCTGGAATGAGTACTTTTACAGTCCTATCCCGAGGATAGAAGGTTGAATTCTACTCTGCTGCTGACTTAGCTCGCCCTATCTTATCCCTTTCCTTTCTTTTTGTGGTTGTTAACTCAACCCGAAGATGGCTACAGTCCTACAGTCTTTCTTTCCCATAGGACTGTATGGAAGAAAAGTTCTTGATGAATGAGAATGTTATTCCTACTCCATGATCTCAGGTTCTTCCTAGGCCACTTTCTTCTGTCTTTGACTTTGCATTTTTTGTCCTAGGTAGGCTTCTCTTCTCGCTACTCTAGTCTAGTGGGGAAGGTCTGTTGGATTGTGGTGTTATGACTCATGAATAAATAGCATAAAAAAAGTGATGAGATGATGCCCAGGATAGGAACTGCTGTTATTCATAGTTTCATAGTAGGGTGTTGTTCCCTTTCTCGAAAGAAAGAGAAAGATCCCAAGAAAAAGGAAGTAGGCTTTGGATCAATCTGGGATCAAACTATCCTCTTTTCTTTGGCTGTGTCAAGCCAGTTCTTTGATTCGAGGGGGACTCTTGTGAAGTAAAGAATGTTTCCAAGGATCTAACCGAACTCTCACTCCAAGCTTTGGCATATGGAATCAAGTCTTTTAGCTAGTCTTATGAGACTAGCTATGCTTTATAGAGCACAAGAGCTTTCCCTATCAACTGTAACTAGATAAGAAAGAATAAGTCCTGCTTTGCTTATTATAAAAAAATGAAAAGTCTAAATTGAAGACTTTCATTTTTATATAGAGGATCTGTGAGGAAGAGACAAGCAAGGGCGAGCTGACCTAGTCAAAGATTCCACCTTCAAGCTAGTCAACAAGGAGGCGTCATCCTCGAAACCGTGTAGCTAGCGAGTATAAATCGAAAAGAAAAACCCTTGCCTTTCGGGGCGCGGGTAGGCGCGGGTAGGCGCGGGTAGGGGTTGAGCAGCGAGAAGCATTAAGCGCTACTGAAGCGAGTAAAATCAATCAAAAATATAGTTAATCAGACTGAGGCTGCGAAGGCAACGAGCCGATGAAAAATAGGTAGTGAGTAGGGCGGTTGATGCTGAGTACATAGGGATAGGGGCCGTTGCCAGGAAAGATAGAAATGAGGCCTTCTGGGCTTACTTGCGGGAATAGCTTATAAAAGAAGTAATTTGTTACTAACTTGATTGAATCTTACAAGAATTAGTTAGTATACGAACATAACCAAGTCCTATCATTTTGGATGTTACCGTATTCGAACTATCAAGCAATGAAACTGAGTAAGCCCATCTCCTTCTGTCAGTCATCCAACGCTACTCTCTTGATTTAGGAAGTTCTCCTACGTTCATGAATCGAATATGGAAGTCAAAGAAACGTAGGCTTTTTCAATCTTCACTCAAGGGAACCTAACAAGAGAACAAATCTATGATCTACATTGTCTCCTGCTTGTGGTTTCTTCTCATCATTCGGCAATGAGGACGGGCATACCTCCTGGTAGCTCTAGAACTACCCTTGACCATGTCCCCTCTCTTTTGACTCTCTAAGGGATAAAGGGTACCCATCAAGGATGTCAACCTTGCTTCGATCTCTAACCTGGAATCGTCCACTTTTCTATTTGATCTCCTCTTGGCTAACCCGCATCCTTTGAACTCAGAGAAAGAAATAAGGAAGTTTACTTTTGTCTGTAAGAAAGTGAGAACCCTATAAACCCTTATGACGATTAAGACACTCGTTAACCCTTGATAGAGTCACTTTCTTTTTTTCTTTATTCCGAGTGTCAACACAACAAGAAAAGAATGAAGATTTGCCCTTTAAGACTAGGGCTAGGGTTAGTCTTAAAGAAGTTCTAATTTAGATTACTTAAAAACACCGGGGTTCTAATAAAACATAAAAGAAATGATTTCTTAAACTTGTCTTACAACCTAATCTTAATTCTCCCAATTGTATAACAAAGGCAGCCAACTTCAAGTCTTAATTGGTTTCAAAGTCCCTATGGCTAAGCTACCAAAGCTTTTACCGACGATAAAGGGACGAGAAATAAAGTATTTAAGATTTCTTTCTTGTTTTTTCCTTTTGTCCCTCTGGAAGTGGAATAATAGAATATGTCTTCGTAGTGCAATATGAGCATACATGGGCTAATCCCTGGGTTTGGGTGTCTAAAATAAGAATGTCATATGTAGTTGCTCTATCAATCTCGGCCAACGCATAAAGCCAGTTAATGGTTCATGAATTGAGAATGCCAAGCCAAGATAGAAAAATCTTCTTAGTTTGGACTACAATGATCTAAAGTAGCTATCATACTTAGAGTTAGGAGCGAAAGTAGCCAAGAGAGCCCCAAGGGGAGAAGTCAGAAGTATCTTAGTTCGTACTTCCTTGATAGGTCGCCCTTCCTTATTGTCTTATCTTTGAGTTGAATCAAAAACCTCGAATGATTGCTTTAATTTTGTGTTCTCTTTCTTGTTTGAGAGTGGATAACCATCTTACTAGTTCCCACTTCTGGGTATAGGAGTTGAGGAGTATGCCCTTCCACTAATATGTCAATCTTGGTAAAAGAATATCCCCTCTTGCTAGCGGTGTAGCTGTTCTGCGTCAATTCCGACTTTAAGAGAATACACCTCTTAATTGAAAGTTCCTACAAGCTTATTCTTAGTGTTATAGTAGTTCTTGAGTTCAGTTAGTGACTGATCCAAAGGTATATTTATCGATTATAAGTTGAAGGAGCTAGACTGTAGTTCCTGTGCTTCCTGGCCAAACGCAATAGATTCTTGAACAAGAGCATACAAATACTTGATATGAGTTGACTAGCCTTACTTGCCTATTAGGAGAAGACCCTAGAACTAAACTTTTCTTTAAATTAAGTAGTCTCGGATCACCATGGGGGCATCCAATAGTTGGTGGATGGTTACCCAGGGATCCATTGTTGTACTCTAGTACTAGTGGACAGACCGAAGCCAATCTTGCGTTCACCTCTTGAGAGTTTACCACTCAAGGAACCCTTTAGTTCCTTTAGAAAGATGTAAATCTTCTTGAGGTAACCTCAACTCCTTGGGTTTCAACTCCTTACGTAATAGGTCCATAATAAGGTCCCAACTAGTTGGGTCGAGAGGTTGCTCACGTCCTAACCAAGGGTAGGACTGATCATGTATACATATTTAAAAGTATCTCTACCTTAAGACTTCTAACATGGTCGATTCTAAATAGAGAGCGCGGTAACCCTACTCTACAAAAAAGTGGAAAATCTCTTCATATGGTACTATAGTTGTACAATCATAGTACCATAGGAATGGTGAGAGTTCATCAGAGCCCGAATTGATGTGAAATATCCTTACTCAAATTACGAACCCTGAACCTCTTTGCAGATTCAACTGAACCTTTATGGAAAATCTAAGGTTTCTAATAGGAAATAAAAACCCTAAAACATTACCTTATAATAAGGGATTATTCTGTTATTGAAGGAAAGACCCCTATTTCATAACGCCTAGGGAACACAAGTTTGATCGAGGATCGGAGAGGAGAGGTGGAATGGAAGAAAAGTCTCATGATGGATTTAGAAGTTTTTGTGCGAACTGTATGCAGTGAGAGTTGCACGTACGGTAACGAGGGGGATTCACGTCTATACGTGTAGTGTGGTGGTGGGGCTTACCCACCCTATTTGTTCCATGATCTATAGGTTTACTAGAACTACCCACTTCGATCAATTAGCCAAGATTTTGACCAAATACGAAATCACTGGTGCTCGATCTAGTGGTATTTTTATGGGGATTCTATCTATCGTTGTAGGATCCCTATTCAAGATCACTACAATTCCTTTTTGGGCGATTGTAGAATGGATGGCCACCTATAGGTGGTAGGGTAAGGTAGGTGGTATCGCTCAAATTGTGGCCAATCTTCCTAACCGCATGCGGGCCGGGCTTAGAGCGTGTGAAACTCATCACTATCTCATAAGGGTATTGAGACCATAGCATGTTAAACAAAAGTGTCGCTTTCTCTATAATGCTGTCACACAACTGCCCACCTAGAAGAGTCACTCACTTTGTAGTGTTGTCACACAAGATAAGCACAACACCCGCCTGCTGGTTAGGCAAATCGAAGCTCTCTTTCGGTCCATTCTCCACCTAGTCAAGTGCAAAAAACATAGTAGAATCACGCAACACACGCAGTTGGTGTGCTTCCTGCCCGCGAGGAAAGAAGAGCGATAAGGTTTAGTTCAGATTTGACTATTTGCAGCATGGGAGCGGATTACCCCAAAAATCCTTGGAAACAATGAAAATAAAGATATCTAGGTAAGAAAACTAAAGGGGGCTGTATTGGCGAGATCCAACGATGAACAACTGTCCAAAAGAAAAATCGCCTAGAATTCCAAGGACCTTTAGTACCGTACCCTACCCCCAAACCAGCATCCTTTGCGCCAAGCAAGACCACCCTTATCCTTTCTCCATTCTACCTCCTTCTTTGCTTTATTCCAATAGAGTCTAAGGCAAAGCAAAAATGGGTTTGTATGCCTACTTTAAACAAACTTTATTTTGTTTTCGGGTTTATGGATTGGATTTAATCAGTGTCACAACATAATCAAAAGTAAGGAGTCACGCTTTGGTTACCGGCAAACAATTCCAAAGGCGACCCTCTTGAGTTTTCAACTATTTCCTAGATTGAAGTAGCCTTTCTATCATAGCCCTACCAAACGAAAGAAGTCACTATCAAAAGGCTTGCCCTACTGAAGTACCAAAGGTGTGCTCCGCCTAGTGACTAAGAAATTGGTTTGTGCTTTGAAGTGATGAGGTCACAAAGAGGGAAGTAGGGCTCCTATTAACTAAAGTTTTGTTCTTTAGTTTCCTTTAGAATGAAATTCACTACGAAGCCTTTACTACTTCTTCTATTATATTATACTGACTTTGTTTGATTAAAAAGGCAAACCCCAACTAGTCATATGGGGTGGGGTGCTTATGGTAAGCTGCCTTGGATATGAGTATGAGGAATTCCTAAAAAATGGGCAAAATTTGATATTTGACAAAGATCTTTCTATCAATAGATAGGATTTAGCGTTTGATATAGGAATAGGATCCATCTGCTCTTTCTCTCTCCATTTTTTAGAGAGAGAAAACAGATAAGATATAACTCTAAAAAAATTGCATAAAGGATACATAGACATCTAAGGGGATGTTTATTCTATTCCTCTTTAAAGAGAGTAGAGTAAAAACTATAGATGAACGAGATCTTTTTTTTCTATCTATCATTGATTCAATCTATGAATCAAGTCAAAAGACTTCTTTATGTTCCTCGAAGCCCTGAATGGATTGTGGATCGTTTCTTCCAACAAAATGAATGCGAAGCTCATTCCAAATGCATCTCTGATTCTGAAGTTCTCGCGAAGACAATCAGATGGTGCTCCCCTCCCTTTGTCTTTTCTCGCTTGGCTAATCTTCCCTTCTAATGTAGGTCAGGCGCTTAAGTAATTAGGGGGCGCGAGAGGAAGAAACCTAAGAGAAGAGCGTCTTCTCTCTCTTAGTTCTTCTCTTAGGTTTCTTCTTTTTTAGTGCAACACAGGAAAGTGCCCTCTTTTGGTCATCCCTATAGCTTTCTAGATTTTGTATTGAACGTGTGGTGTAGCTAGGATCTTCAAATCATGTTTGAGCCTAGCCTATCCTATGTTCAAACCAACCAAACCCACCCTTTGTTTGATTGAATGAATAAGGCTGGAAAGAATGCCCGCCAAGTTCAGATATGGGAATGTTTCCCCCAACCATTAAAGGAAAGACTCGACGAAAGGAGGGAGATGCGATGGGGGAAGGAAAATATTTTCGGATATCGAGATTTTTCTTTTGTTTTTCATTGAAGAAGGTTGAGGATGGCCTACGGTGCATGTTATCTAAAGGGAACACACTTTTTCGACCGCGATGGTATGATTGTCGAGCCCTTTCCTTGCTCCACTCGCTAGCCTATTGGGATAACAACCTTCAAGCTTTACCAACCCTTTTTTTCTCACATTGGGAAAGCACTAGCAACAACAAAAAGGAAGGGGTTCATGTAGTTGTTGTGTCCACCCCCTTCTTAGTCAATGGGACAACAGGTTCGACATCTACTAAAAGAGAGAATCTACTTGAGATAACCATGCCTCTACTAAGTAGTGTGTGGAATGGCCAAGAGCAGACCTTTTTGGATATATAATCAACAAAGTGGAGTTACAGGAATGACCTTGATGAAAAACTACTTTCAAGTTGGGTTTAGAGAGCACTTTTTTTTAGTCGAGAATTCTTCGTTCCCTTTTGTGTGAATTCCCTCCCACACATGCATTTGCAACATATTCTAACTAGTAGCCCTTTTTCTTCCCTACAGATCATTTTCACTCTAGTTTAATTTGGACTAATAAGGATGCCTATCTAAAAGAAATCCTAAATATAGGAAGAGATCCCACCCCATTGTTTAGCGCTTATTAATAATAGAATACTTCCTTCTCGTTCTTGGTGAAGGAATCATAGTTACTATATAATCAACATCTTACTCTTTAACAGCAGGCTCAACAACGATTAGTTTTCCTCTGCTAGAAAGCAGTCCTTCACTGAAATAGGAGCTTACTCAGCTATTACTGATTTAGTAAGCTAAGTGTTTCCTTCATTTTTGGTTATGAAAAAGGAATGGATAAAGAGGAAGGCTCCAGGCTTGCTTTCTTTCTCTTGGTGTCAACATAGGAATCAAAGCAATTTGAATGGATGTCTTTTTTCCCTTGTTGAATTAGCCATGTCAACAACCTTTCTTTTATGAAGGATTGCTTGTTAATGCAAGGAATAAGGGTTGGCTTGATGCCAAGAAGAAGCTAGTGGAGGAGATCAAAGCAAACAGATTGAGATTGATAGGTGAAAAGAAAGATAAAGAGTTGTCTTACGTCGTTGAGATAGTCCCACCCTTCTCTACCGGCAGGAACTTCCAAACCCTGTACTTGTTATCAAGAAGGAAATCCACTTAGAGTTCTTTATTTTCTTTCTTATTGCAATTGCAATGAGTCTTATCTCGAGTGTGGGACCTTAGGCCCTAAATCTATTAGTGTTCTAAGTCCTATTTCTTAGCTTCAAGGATGAATCTTTTTCCCCCTAAAAGCCTTATCCTTCGTCGACGCACTAGCTCCCTTCTCTGCTTTTGGTAATAAATATAAAGCTTTATCCATTTAAATAGTCACTTTTCGAATCCTATTGCTTCTATCTACGAGTTTGATCTTTGTCGAGTCTAGTTTGATAAGTAATAGTAGAGATGAGACTGTGAAATTTTCTCAGACTCTTCAAGGCCATTAGCATCTGAAAACCATGCCCTGACGTTAGAAAGATCTCTCCTATCTTTCCCTTCTTGATTGGCTAAACCTCATTCTAATCTTTTCTTTTCATAGGCGTCTTAAGTTGGCTAGTTGCTCTAGGACTAAAGGAAGATAAGTACCACAAAAGGAGAAGGCATACATGTTATTTCAGGTTGAAGAAAGGTAAATTGTTGATCCCTAGTCCATGGATCCCAACCTATGTACAAATATTTTTTTGACATCCCATTCATTCTCTAAGGTCTATTCCTTTCTTATTTCTCTCAATATCTTAAAGGTTCAGTGAGTTTTCTGCGAATTCAATAATCACTTAACACTTTTATAACACTTATACAATAAAAAATGTAGTTTAATTGGGACCCAACAAAAGACTTCTATCAAAGAGACCTTCTTGTATAAAATCGATGACATCTCTTATTCTTCCTTTTTTACTAAAAAAAATAAGAAAGCTATTCAATTCTAATGCTAGTGAAGGCTCACTTCAATTCAACTAGTTCATTCTCGAGGAAAGCTTATTCTCCAATTCGATTATATACTTGTATTTGTACAATAATAAGTCTTTTTTTTCCTATAACTGTTCAAAACCCCTGTTTAATTTATTATTCTATTGATTCAGAAAATAATTGTTGACAAAGTTTCGCTCTACTGACAGTTGTATAGGAGACAATGTTTAATATGCAAACTAAGATGTAGGAAATAATGACTTAAGTATTACTTTGTGGTTAGGTATATCTACTTCTCTTATTCCCAAATGTTAGTGACTTAGGTCTGGTCCTTGTCCTAGAGGCCACACTGCTTTCTCATTCGTCCCTCTTTTTAGTCACTCAGGGAAGCCTTTTTTGTTTTCTCTTATGCAAGAATCCAACTATTACTCTTATACTTTGCCCTTTGTTTTCTTGTTTACCTTTTGTGATGCAGTCACTACTACACGTCACTTAGGTGCAAGTCTTATTATTGATTATAGCTTTTGTGGATTTCTTTAAGTAAAAGTTTGTTATGATTACAAAACAAACAAGTCATTCCGTCCAACAGAGGAGACAGGCACTTCAGAAGAAGTGCTTTCATCTTACCTTTAGTTAGGAAACAGAAATTCACTGTTTTCTTAATTCACTTGCCCAAATTCAGATGATAGAAGAAGAAAGAAAGGATGCCACCATTGGGAAAACCTTTGACTGAGCTATGATATTGACTCCACGATTAGCTTTCATTGCAATTCAGGTCTAGTTACAAGAGTCAAAATCTATGTTCACAGGGATATCTTTCAAAAAGAATCAACTATATAATGAATAACTAGAATTGCTAACCCTAGGATGGGCCAAGTCGTAATGATGACCAAGAATGCTACTTTGAATGCAATTGATATCTCCCTTTTACTCTCTTGATTATCCTCATAAAGGTGTCACTCACGAAAGAAAGAGGCAAAATGGAAAGAAATGATTATGCAACTTACAAAAGAAGGGAAATATGTAGGCACCTCAATCATAAGCCTGAAAGAGAAAGGGGCTGAGTGGGAAAGATGCCTTAGGGATCCCTTAGTTGTACGAGCATGGAAAGGGAAGATAGACCATGACCTAAGAGATAGAAAGTTAGTGACGACAAAGCGGAGTGAGAAGCTGAACTAACTAGTCAAGATAGAAAGACATGAGGAACGACTTAGTACGACATCTTCGTCGAAGAGTAGGTTGGCCTCTAAAGGCTAAGCAAGTCAGGGCTCGCCATTGAGGATTCTTAACAAAAAAAGGGCAATAGGTAGCCAACAATAGAATCTCTCTTCATAATGCCCCACCTTGACCGATTTGATTTGGATTTAGAACCTATATCAATTTATCAAACAAAGCATTCATCTTTATCCATAATCTATATAGTTTAGCAAATTCTGAAAGCCAAATCTAATCTAACAAAGAAAGATCTCAAAACAAACAAAAGATAGATCGATAAAACAACTCTCTTCGCGTGCTAAGCACAAAATGGAATTTTATTTGATCTTCAGACTTAGAGAAGCTTTACTATATGTAGTTCCCAATGATAATGCTAAACAATAAGCTCCTTAGAAGGATGGGTGGAAAAGCCATTCGTTTATATCAAATAGACCTTTACTCTCGATACACCGATTGAAGACTGACAACAAACCAAAGAGAGCAAGCTAGTGGCATAAATAAGTGGAATCGATGGATTTTTTAAGGAAAATCAACGAGAGTCCTTTTTACTTTGATTAGGCCAGGACTCATACTAGGATGAAAGGCAAAGATGATAGGATGCCCTCGCATACTGGTTTATATGCAAATAAGGAAAGAAGATACCTTAATTATGCAATTCTTGAAGTTCATCAGGACTCATCTCGATTGCTCGATTCCTTTTGATTTTAAAGCAAGCTTTGATCTTTAAATTGATAAAAGGATTGGGATATGATTCACGAATGAACCACACTGATGCAACACAAAAAAATAGGCGATACATATAAGGTTTTATCAGGCAAAGGAAAGAAAGAATAAGAATTGAAGCTTTCTTAAAAGGAAAAGGTACCTTCAACAATTGTTGGATGAATAAAGGATACAAAAATACACCAAAAAGCCTGGCTTTTTTTTTTTCTTTCAAAAAATTGACTTACGAGTGTGAAGTGAAAAGGGGGGATAAATTGAATTCACACAAGCAATAATAGAATTCAAATAGAATCTTTACTTTCTTTTACTTGATCTGGGGCAGCAAAGAAAAGGGAATACACTTACCTTAAAAGAACAATACCTAAATGGCCCTTAGCCGCCGATGGTGATTTACTTGGAACCCTCGCTACAACCTTACATGGATTCTCAATCCATTTGCAGAAGAAACAATTAGTTTTGAGAGGGAGACTTGCTTCAGAAGAAGGATTAAAGGGACTGAATGACTGGTGGAAGGACTGTTAGCTGGGGAGAGAAGTAGAAGTCAAGTAGTCCGCCCTTAAACAAAGGGACTCTTAAACGAGCATTAATTGAGACAGGACTAACAATCCTACTAATGAGAGAAAGAATTGAATGATTATAGATCTTCAAGGAAAAGAGAAACTTAACTAATTGAGGTGCGAAAGAATCTGGATATGGGGTGAATACGAGATATAGGGTTTTAAGGAGTCAAACTCAAGGAAAAAGGCAATGGCCCTCACTACGACCTTTATTAGGCTTGCAACCAATTGAAATTTCTAATCAAAGGTGCAGGGAATGATCCTCGACCTAAAAGAATATGTCCTCGCCCTAAAGGGGGATTGATTTGATTACTTGTAGGACCTATTACATCACCATCCAATAAGATAGGTCTGAATGCAATACCACGCCTCGGGACTGAGTCAAAGGCTTACCCTACAAAGAAAACATGGGCTATGTTTGGGCCTAGACCTCATCCATTCTTTAGGGTTTTGGCGAAGGTATGATTTTATGCTTATGTAAGCATTGCCACATGGTATATTAAAATTTATATATATATTAAAATTGATTAAAATTTATTGTAATGGAATATATTAAAATTTAAATTGATGAATTATATAAATAAATAAATAAAATTTATTTCCTTTAATGATTTATATGAATATATAGTATATATTTTT
>JAMLFT010009195.1:0-12962 GCA_026544285.1 Pachyrhizus erosus | reverse complement strand
TAAAGTGTTAATTAAATTGTCTGTAATTTTTTTAATTATATTATATGTGATTTTTTAATTTATTTGTGATTTTTTAAACTTCTATATTAGTTGATATTAAAAATATAATGAATTAATTAAATTGTTAAAATATATATCATGTATTCCGTTTTACAAAAGATATTATTTGATAATGTTAATAATTGATTTTAATATTATAAATTTGAATTATCATTTATAAAAGAAAATACGTTAATTGTTTCATTTTTGTTGAAAAAGAAATTAGGACTTGAATAAGTATTTAAAAATTCTCTATAATGATTGAATCAATTTCAAACTAAAATGACATTCTAACGTCTGACAATCTAGAATATTTTAACAAATGTTTAAGAACATTCATAGCTGAAAATGGAGTTATATGTAAATGAATATGTTTGTTACTCCAAAATAAAATGAAGTTGAAATAAAAAATAGACACCTTTGTTATTATCCCCCGTATATAACTAATGCATTGATGGATTGATAAATCTTGATTTATCTCCAGACATGTGTATAAAACATACATTATTCAAATATTACAGTGATTGTTGTCTCTTAGACATACTTACAAAAAAAAATTTTAAAAACGAGATTTAAGTATCCAGAGTTTTTGGAGCTAGTATTATTGATTCCTTTGAGAATCCATTGATGTTTTACACTGGGAACTCCAAATTTTTTCTAATCATAAAATAGTAAGAAGTATAAACTTTTTGCAAACAATAATGACATGTGACAAAATGTGAGCTGAAAGTTTTGATATAACTGAAAAAAATTTTATAAGATTTTTCTTTTATATCAAATGTGTAACCAAGCTAAGTTTTGTCCATTACATCATCCATTTTTACTTACTTTAAGAGTGTATACAAATTAACTCAGTTTAGTTAAGGCCTTTTGTAAGGAACCAATTTTATTTTCTAAATCTTTGGAATTTTCACATTGAGATATAAAGTGATTGGAAGTAGAAATATTGCAAAACTAATTTTTACCCATTATTTTTAACCTTTCTTTTTTAGTTTTCAAATCATCCAGCATTTCTACAATTTTGCTACCTTACTTTGATATCAGTTTAGTTTGTCTTTTAAGGTGTCATTTTCAAAGGCTAATCTTTGGACTTCCTCATGTAATCCATTAGCTTCTTCGTCGAACATGAGACATAGATTTACTTCTTCCAATTCATAATTTCATTTGAAGATTCACAATCATTATATTTTCGTACAATACATGTACGAAATTCTTACAACAACATAAATCCTTCCTCTACTTCTATTTATTTACTTAATATGTTATCTTGTAATCTTGAACTTTCAATTGCATAAAGTAAAGCTACTAGAACTTGTACTAAACATCACATTGCACAATACTTATCATATGAAGGTAAACGCTCTTAAAAAAATATATACATAAAATGTTATTTTATTTTTATTATCAGGATTATTTGTTCCCAATTTTAGATCCTAAAATTGTTTATATATTATTATGTATATAGAAAAATGAATTCATGAAAAAATATATTTTCTTTCAACATTTTCTTCTTTTAAGTACCTTAAACATCTATTCTATTTTCTTCAAACTTCTATTTACTTTTGCAACTTATGATTCTCCAGCAAGGTAATGTATATGCAGTCAATCTGGTTACACATACACTTCCTTGAACAACAAAGTAAAATGTGGTATTATACCACCATTCTGCAAGAGGCAGCCATGCACCTATTAACCACCTCAAATTGACCAATTGTTTGATGGTGGTAAGCTGAAGATGAGTCTAGAGTTTATATTTGATAAATTTATGTATATAATTTTAAAGAAAAATAAACTAAAAAATAAAATTTTAAAAAAAATTCATATTTTATAGTTGATTTCTTTTATAGTTATTTCATGAATTTTTTTTTATAATTTTATAAAAAAATAAAACAAAATACTTACAGTTGGATATAAGTTATAGCTTTTGGAATGATAAGATGATATTGAAAGAAAGTAATCTGATTGTTGGACACTAAACCCAAACATAGACTTATCACAAACATAATTGGGAATGCATAAGGACTATTGCTATGTTCTATTATGTTAGTTTTAAGCATCTCCCTATCAATTGGTTGATGGTGCACTTTTTATGAACACCATACCTCTGAGACCTCTTATTGACATTATTAACTTTATGTAAAAAAAAAATTTAATGGTCATATCACTTTCTGGACGACAACAATTTCATAAATGTTATCAAATTAATTAGTTCTTTAATTGTTTGAGGTACAAATTTTTCATTTTTCTCAATATGTGTATTCAAAGAACACATTTAAATTTGTTTCACAGCATCTTTAAACATAAATTTGTACAAGTCATATCTTTTGCGCCCTTATTAAACGCTTTTAACAGTTCCACGCACACTATGCTAACTACAATTATTAAACAAGATTATTCCTTATGATAGTTACCTACATTTTTTAATGATATTTATTTTTAATTTTAAAAAATAAAAATGTAGATAAACAAGACACGATGTGTCTATTTTTCACTAGTACTTTAATTAATAAAAAAATAATTTAAATAAAAAAGATATAAACATAAAGTAAAATATATTTAGTCTCTTAACTTTTTATGATTTTTATTTTTAGTCTTTCAATTAGTATTTAATCAATCTTAGTTCTTCAATAATTTTTTTTATTTTATTTTTTGTCTTTGTTGTCAAATGTCACTATTAAATGACGATGAGACAATTATTTTAAGATAAAATATATTTTTAGTTCCTTAATTTTTATAATTTTCATTTTTAGTCCATAAACTAATATTTGACAGGTATTGATTTCTCAACTATTTTTTTGTTTTATTTTTTGTTCCTATAGTCAAAT
This sequence comes from Pachyrhizus erosus, assembly GCA_026544285.1. Classification (NCBI taxonomy): domain Eukaryota; kingdom Viridiplantae; phylum Streptophyta; class Magnoliopsida; order Fabales; family Fabaceae; genus Pachyrhizus; species Pachyrhizus erosus. Next base: position 10,098 of record JAMLFT010009195.1, on the reverse strand, counting down.
GTCTTTGTTAAAAGATGACATGATAATTTTTTTTTATTTTAAAATATTTTGTAGTGATTTTTTTATGATTAAATATAGCTAGAAATTGCTTGGATACAAAGTATTAAAGATTTTTTTAGTGATTTAAAATAATTTCTTGAAGTTTAAAAGTATATGTTATTTTAATTGGTTGTAGTAATTTAAAACTATAAAAAAATTTAATATTTTTTATCCAAACCATTTCAAGCAATTTTTAATCATTAGAAAAAATCACAACAAAATATTTTAAAATAATTAAAAAATAATTATCACATCATCATTTAACAAACACCTGATAGTAGAGACCAAAAATCAATAGTTGATAAACTAAGACCGGTCAAATACTAGAAACAAAAATTATAAAAAATTAAAGGACTAAAAACATATTTTACTCTAAAAATAACTATCACAACATCATTTAATAAAAATATTTTATGGTAGGGACAAAAAGTGGAACCAAAAAATTACTAAGGAATTAAGACTAGTCAAATATTAGTTGAGAGACTAAAAACATATTTTATCTTATAAATAAATAAAAGCTATAATAAAATATCTTTTATAAGATCTAAATAACAAATATTAAAAAACTTTGTTCCTTTTCCTTTTAATTGTCTAATTTCTAAAATTTTTTGAAGTTTTCAAATTTTAAAATAACATTAATCACTCTTTTATCAAATATATTCTTATTTTTCACCTAATATTTAATTAATTTACACATATATGTATTTTTTATAAAATAGAATGAAAAAAGATAAAATATGAAATATCATAATTATTTTATTAGGATAAAAAAATTATTATATTTCTTAGTTTCTACATAAAAATTTAAATGTTAGATAAATAAGAATAATAGGAATAATTAATTAAATAATATTAAATTTATCCTAAATTCATATATATTTTTTAAAAAGTGACTTCAATATTAATGAGACATGTTTTTATTATTTTTAAGTTTTTTATTATCTTTAATTATTTTAATTTATCTCATGAATGATATATTTATTACATTAATTTTATTTGTTATACACGTGAAAAGATAGAGTATAATTACTAAAATGCTCCACGTATAAGACACAAATAAATTTTTAAAAAGTCTAAAATAATAATATATTCCATCTATTATTTGTTAAACATAAAAAACAGTCAATAATTAAAAACATTTATAAAAAATAATTAATATATAAGACATTCTAAGTTAGTTATAAAATCAAGTTATGAAAAGAATTGAATAAAGTAGTTAATTTGATTAGTTGGTCACATGTAAGAAGTACATCCAACAATTGACAGAGTGGATAATAGATCCTGCCTGGGGCCGCGTGCCAGTGCCACCTTCCATTTTCGCTATCAACTTCCTTTTTAATAATTTCATTTCTACATAGCAAAACAGGAAACTCTTGCAACCCCACAACCACTTCAGTTTTGACCGTTTCGCTTTCACCATGACTCGCCCCAATCAAGGTCTCTTCCTCCCCAATATCTTTTTTATTCCTATTTTTTTCATAATCCATCTAACAATAATAATAATAATGATAATCATAATACCTTCATATCATAAGATTTGAAAATATTGCTACACTTTATCTCTAATCACCAGAATGCTTTGATTTGATTCTCTTGTCACAGATAATGCGAATATGAAGCTGCCATCGTATTTTAATCTGCCAGCAATTGATGTTTCTGTGGCATTTCCGCAGGCCACTCCAGCCTCTACTTTTCCTCCCTGTGGTAACTAACATTATAATTCACATTGACATTTATATTTATATATAATAATAAATATGAATTCATCCAATTTTCGATCGATATTATTGTTATTATTATTATTACTAACTATGTACGTTTTGTATGTGTGTTGAATATTGTTGGGAAGTTCAGCTTCAGATTATTTTAATTTCGATTGTTTACTGAAACCGGAGGAGCAGGCCATTAGGAAGAAAGTGAGACAGTGTATGGAAAAAGAAATTGCTCCTATAATGACCCAGGCATGTTTTTCTTTCTTGCTTATTGCCTTTAAAGAAAAAAGAAAGAAAATTGGACAAAACTCAGATGTAATTCCTTATGTTTGGATAACTGTTCTGAATGTACTTTTAGATACTAACTTACTTCTGGAAAATAATACTTTTTAGCTATATTTCAATTACTGTTCATCTCTTTAAAAAATAAAAGATAAAAGGAGTAATCTTCTCCAAAATACATTTTAATACCTCAAAGAATGTTCGAAATGGCTATCCAAATATGCATGATTTCATTCTAAACATACTCTTGGAAGGGGCGTAACAGTCACCCAAGCATGTTCTTAGTGTTGGTTTCTAATCAGTATTGGAGTTTTGTTCTCGATAATATGTAAAGGTCTGCATTAGATCAATATAGATTCCCAAGGTAAAATTTCAATTTTGATTGGAAAATAATACCAAAAACAGCATCGAAGATTTTCCCTAAAAAATATCTACACTGGTGCTCCAACAATGAATATATGAGTAAATATATAACTTGGTTTCTGAAAGTAGAGTGTTACTTTGATCTATGAAAGTTTTGTTCCATACAGATTGGTTGAAGTGGTCTACTTGTTAATAAGTTTGACCTAATTCTTTTTGCTAACAAGTTAGTGCGTGTTTGGAAAGCAGTTTCTTCCAACACGAACTGCTGTTTGATTCAATGACAGGAAAGTGTTGAGTCTATGTTTACTTCCCGGAAAAGTGGGAATGTCCGTTTCAAGGATCAACTTGTATGGGATGGAAATTTCCTGAGGACCGAATTAACATCTTGTGGGGACTAAATTGTATATTTACAGTATCTAATTCACATTGTAAGACCAATTTAACTTAAAAAAATTGAAACTAAAGGGCAATCTTTGTGTACTTTCAGATGACCAAATTTGATGTTTGCTCTGTTATTTTAGGGTGAGGAGTGGAGGGGATTAGAATCTAGTATAAAAAGATTCCGTAATGATATTATTTTTTTTTTCAATTTCTCCTGACACCAAATCTTATACTTTTTATCAGTACTGGGAGAAGGCTGAATTCCCATTTCATGTTATCCCAAAGTTTGCTGCCCTGCGTATTGCTGGTGGCACAATTCAGGTTCTCTATTTACATATATTTCTTCTTAGATTCTTATTAGATGTAAGACACTGCAAAAGGAGTTCTTAGCTAGCTTTGACTGACTCTCAGGGTTATGGTTGTCCTGGTCTTTCCATAACTGGAAGTGCTATTGCTGCAGCAGAAGTTGCTAGAGTTGATGCAAGCTGTTCAACTTTCTTTTTGGTCCATTCTTCCTTGGCAATGCTCACCATTTGTAATATGTTTTCTTTGTAAATAATAAATCTCTGAATGGTAACCTTTTTGCTATTAGTTATTCGTAGTTCCTGAAATTTTATATCTTTGATTGACCATCAAGTATAGCATTGTGTGGGTCTGAAGCTCAGAAGCAAAAGTATCTACCTTCTTTGGCTCAAATGCAAACTATAGCATGTTGGGTAAGTTTCCTTCCTTGGATTTGAATGACTTGTATCAATTTGCTTAAGTACCACTCTTCAAAGAGGTTGTTTTTCTTTTCATTAGGCTTTGACCGAACCTGAGTATGGAAGTGATGCCAGTGCTTTGAAGACCATAGCGACAAAGGTCCGGTGCCTAATGTCTCTTATCTACCAGTTGCATTTGACTCATTTGTCCTTTTAATCAGACATATTTTACTGTGCTTAATTCTTCTGATGTTCAATAATGTATTCCTTCTTTGCATTGAAAATATGAAAATATCAGGTGGAAGGTGGTTGGATCCTTGACGGCCAAAAGAGATGGATAGGAAACAGTACATTTGCTGATTTGCTGGTTATCTTTGCTAGAAATACCACAACTAATCAAATAAATGGGTAAGCTATAGGTGTACTTAGTCCTGTTATTGTTAAATCCTTATATCTAAGATGCCTATAAATGAACTATTAGCATTCCATCTCATCTGAAGGCCATGGAGATCCAAACATCCATGAAATTTCATGGATTGTCTTATCCTCTAGCCTTGCACCCCAAAAGAAAATAGAAAAGAGGGCACGAATGCAAAGATTAACATCATTAACACCATGTCAAAGTCAATAATATAGGCAAAGAAAACTTTATAATTAGACATATAGAATTCTAGATTACTTTTCATATACATTTTCTTGCTGCTCTTATGTCCGATACTCTTTTTATTTACATTTTTTTGGTACCTGTTATTTCAGATATATTGTCAAAAAAGATGCGCCAGGTTTAACAGTAACAAAAATGGAGAATAAAATTGGACTTAGGATCGTACAAAATGGAGACATAGTTTTGAGGAAAGTTTTTGTCCCTGATGATGACAGAATAGAAGGAGTCAATTCTTTTCAGGACACAAACAAGGTAAAACTAGTATGATACCTGTCTCTGCTGTTATTTCAAGATGTAATTTCATCATTTCAATAATATATAAATGATGGTATAAGTCTTGTGTTCATGTAACTTTTATTACCTGATGAAGTAGTTGAGCATTAGTCGATCTTGCTTCCTGTGTCCATTTGGAGCTAGCTGCTTTGCTTTTGTAGGATTCAGCAGGGTTGTGAACAAGATCAGCATTTATCTGGTTCTACGACTTCCCATTTGTGGCTAGTCCATTAGAAAGCAAGTGCAGTTTCATCCTCTTAAATATGATACCCTCATTTTTTTTGAACAGCGAATATGCTACTCTCATGCATATTACTTTTACATGATTTTCCTTTAGGGGCAGGCACATCACATTTTTTGGTAAATATTGTCATATCTGCTTTTAAAAACAAGTACAGTCTAATTTTCTTTTTTCATTTCCTACTATTAGTCTGTTATTCTCTATTCGATAAAATTCTTGCTCCAACTTAAAGAGTTGTAGATTATATGCGTGGTTTAATTTTGAGATGCATATCGGACTGGTGAGACATATCCGTTGTTGTAATTTTGTATTTTGCTATTAATTTACATGCTGCTTATTTGTTTTAGCTATCTTAAAACAGGTACTTGCTGTTTCGCGTGTAATGGTTGCTTGGCAACCCATTGGTTTATCAATGGGCATCTATGATATTTGTCATAGGTATTCTTAGATAACATGCTAGTATACTTCAACTAAAGCTTTCAGTGAAATCATTCTAAAGTGTATTGTCTGTTGGTTATCTTTGCTAGGTACCTAAAGGAAAGGAAACAGTTTGGAGCACCATTAGCAGCTTTCCAAATCAGTCAACAGAAACTTGTTCAAATGCTAGGTAACATTCAAGCAATGATTCTTGTTGGTTGGCGTCTGTGCAAGTTGTACGAGAGTGGTAAAATGACTCCAGGTCATGCTAGCTTGGGAAAGGTAATTCCTAACCACCTATTCACAAAATAAAAGAAAATCTCCCCAAGTAATAAAAGCTTTTATGTAGGCTACTTTGTCGTTATTAATTTGTGTTGATAACTGATTAAATTGTGAATCATGTTTCAGTCGTGGATTACCCTGAGGGCAAGAGAAACAGCTTCCTTGGGGCGAGAATTGCTGGGTGGCAATGGAATTTTGACTGATTTTCTAGTGGCAAAGGTTCTCATGCCTAATTTCTAATTGAAATTTATTTTGTTGAATCTCCTATTGGATCTAGATTAAAACGGGAAAATTTAGAATGAATTTTTAGCGCTTATTATATTTCTAAATCCCCCACCTAAAAATATAAACATTTAAGTCACATTTGAACAAATTTTATTAAAAACAAACGAAGATAAAATGAATTCAACAATTCTTATAAACTAAATTAAATTACGCACTTAAATTTTCTAAAAACTCTTTCATTTAACTTCTTCAAAGACTGAGATAAATAAATTAATTTTAATTTATCAAGAAAACTCAATTCTGTTTTACCTTCTCTAAAATTAAATATACAAGTTTTATGTAACGAGTGAATACTAATGATGATTTGGTTCCCTTAATTCGAAGTAAATATATAATAGACACAGCGCAGCATGAATCTTAGACAATAAATTGGGGTTTTTGGTTTTTGGATGGAGATGGAAATGGCAGGCAAGTTATTCATGATGATGATCTTTCCTTGATATAGATTTTGGTAACGATACAAATACCAAGGCTTAAATCATACCTCATACTCTGTCCCAAAAAATAATCATACCACATGCAAGTGGCCAAAAAAAAAAATCATACCTCATGCAAGTGGCCTCCCTAGTCCTCAATATTTCACGACTTCATGCAAACTGGTCTCACCCTATCATAACTTTTTTGTACAAAGTATTCAAGTCCATCATCAGACCATAAAGAAGTCTCTACTGGTCTTTGTTTTACTTGATTTGTTAGTGAAGGCTTTAGTAGTATATAATCAATCTTAAATATTAGCTTGCAAAATAGGGTTACTACTAGACATCCTATGAGCACCATTTTGTAGGGATTGAAATATTAACTGAGCCTAGTTTGGGCCTTTTGTTCTACCTCGTTTTATGCTTTTCTTCTCTATTTTTGCAGGCATTCTGTGACATAGAACCTATCTACACCTTCGAAGGCACGTATGACATCAACACCTTGGTTACAGGCAGGGAAGTTACTGGTATTGCCAGCTTTAAACCGGTTGCTCAAAAAAGTAGACTGTGAAAGCGTAAAATGCGGTCCTCTATGGACCATTAGACTTCATTGCCTTATGTATTTATAATTAATTAATCAACAATCCAAAAGCATTGAATAATTATAAGAATGTTTGTGTGGATAACAAAGCAGTGAAATGAAAAATAATGATTTGGGATATTCTTCACGTCCAAATCCACTCTTTTACTTTTTGTAGGGGTATTGCTATGCATAATAGGCAGCTGGATGGCCTGTTCTTCACTTTGGTTAACTTGTAGATTCTGAATGTTTGAAACTGCTGCTTTAGCATTAGGCATTGTCTTGCTCTTGCCGTGTGAATGAACCCCGTGTGTTGAGGAAAGGACCAGAAAGACCCCATAGGAAGAAACCTACTTTGATGAATTGTCAAAGTACGTGGGATGTTGAAAAAGTAATTTTCAAGGTTCCACATCCTATACATCCAAGTTCTTCACTAAAACATTTCTTATTATCACAAAAGAAAAATAAATAATCCTTAGGTATCTACTGTCTACTTCGGTAAATATAGCAACCAATTGAAATCTGGGGTAGCAGCTTGAGTGGAGAGATCCTGGGTGCCTGCCTCTATCTCAGAGGTACTGATATACTGATGCTATAGCCTCTAGATAGAGCATGCATTGCATGGCCTTTTCTTGTTCATCATTGTTCAATGTTCATCAAAGAAACTTCAGGTAGAGAGAAACAACATTACAGGTACACACAACAGCTTTTCCATCAAATGCTGAATATGCTCACTGCCCAATACACATCATCCATCATCATAGATGCTAAAAAGCTAAGGCCTATTTATCTATCCCACAACTCAAACCAGTTCCCAAAAAAGAGAAAAACCGAAAGCACCTTACATAAAGCCTTCAAATTCCCACGATTGATTTCATCCATGGCCTCCATTCTGGGCATCCTTGTCCAAACCCCAAGATCTGATCCTGATCTGAAGCTCAGCCACAGCAACCAAGAATGAGACAATCTGAGCAGGTCTCAGAATCTGAAAAATTTTCAAAGATGTGTTTGTCCTCAAAGCATCTGCATTTGCCACCAGATTCTCCAAAGTCTCTTTGAAAGTGCTTGGAACTGAACCCTCCTCTGCCATGAAGGACCTACTGAAACACACCCTGCCGTGGCTCCTGGCCATGTCCACCAGCGGTGGAGCTGCCACACTCTCGTGAAGCTTGGCCAACTCATCATTCAGGGCTCTCTCCTTCACCTTGGTCACTTGATTGAGCTGACTCAACCTCTCCCTTTGCTCTTCTGACAAGTCCTCCAAAGCCGTGTTTACAACCTGAAAAGCCACTCCGGGCTTGAAGCCCCCCATCCAAAGAAAGGTTCTTTCCAATGAACTGAACCATGGTGGTGAGAAAACAAGAAGAATATTATTGTGGGCAATTCTTGATTTCTCTTCGAAGTATTGTCCATAGTGGTAGAGGACCCTGTTGATCAATTGCCTTACATCAGCATCCTGCATCTCCTGATAGTGTTGCTGAACTGAGAGAAGCTCATCAAGGTAGCCTCTTTGGCGCACCATCCACCCTTGGAGAAAAGACTCAAATGAAGAAGCATTTGCATCAGTCATCTATGTATTCAGGGGTGAGTGACAGAGAGAGAGATAGAGGGAGGAAAATGGAGAATATGGTTGGTGGTGGTGCTTAGAACACGTGCTTCAACGTGGCTCTTGGGAAAATGGGTTTCTTGCAATTGGTTATGGGAACTTGTTGGTTTGTTTAGGGTGGAAGCATTGCTGGGATGGTGCTTGGAAGGAAAGCCTAATGGCAAAAACAGAGTCATTTGGAGCAAAATAGAGTGAGCGGTGTTCAGTTAGGGATACAGAGATAATAGAAATAGTGGTGTTGGGACTGGTTTCGGTGCAATTTGTCGCCACATGCTTGGTTTGGAGGCAGGTGTTAATACTAAAGAGGTGTGGTGAAATATAATGGGAGAAAGAAGGGATGAACTGCGGTTGAGGATTTTGATGAGTTGTGGGGTTGGTTGTTAATGTGAAGGTGCTCAATTATGGTGGGGTGTTGGTACTTGGGATTTGGGTTTCGGATTCATACTTGGTGCGAGGATTAATCAATTGACATGGCGACACATGCAAAGGCCATGCTACCTTAAGGTGCCGTCATAGTTTACACTATTGGTTTCTTGCCAAGTAAGACAGAGAAATCCAGAAATGAAGCCACATAAGATAGAGAAGTGACACAGATTTTTGATCTGGCATGCTGTGGGATGAGAAAAGAATCTTATGCTATTACACCACTAAGCAAATCAGAATTTTTACTTTATGAAAAATGCAAATTGAGATTATTAAAAGGACAATTTATTATATATTATACTTTTACAACTAAAATTAAAAAGAATTACTTTGGATGCAAAATTGGGGATGAAAAGGGTAATTTCTTAAAATATAGTTATACGTCATTATGACTCCGACCGTTGTCATGCATGTTAGTTCAGCATTTTGTTAATGCAAATTAGTTTCTTTTGACATATTTTAATGCACATCAGTAAAACTACTTACATTGTCTTTGATTATATAACGGTTTGTTATTACTGTTATACATTAATGTCACATGACTTTTATTCAAATTTTCTTATTCAGATAGTTACATTTGTAGCTATTTTATTTCATTGGCGGTGTTAGTTGTTACTGGAGCGTTTTAAAATTTTTATATTAATATTAATATTAATGGTAAAAAAGCTCTGCATGTTGCCAACACTACACACCCCTTTAGTATAAGAACCGTCTAATCAAGTGAGATTCTCTGCAGAAAGTCTGTTCTATGCTTTTCTCTAGGGCTAAGCATTGATATAGGCGGTTGTCCCCCTCTTTTCCTCTTTACCTGTACAGTCGACGCTAGTTATAATCATTAAAATAAAATCCAACTTCCACTTGGGAACATTGCTTTGCAGCAGAATAGTAAAAATATAGCACACTCCAATTCAAGAGATTGTGTAAACCATGACAACTTTGTTAAGTTTCAGGTGATTGCCTTTTGCAATCCCTTTTCCCCCTTCTATTCACACCTCCTAATTTTTTTAATAATATCCTTATTAGTGAGTATAGTTTTATTGTTTTTGGAATTTAAATTTTGAATGTTATTTTTTTTCAGAATTAATTTTTTATAACCTATATTATATATTCTAGAATTGTTTTTATTACACATTTCGAAAACAAAATTTTGGAAATCTATTTGCATTGTTTCGAAAACATAATTCTGAAATAGAATTTTGAAACAAAGTTATTTATGAATAGACCTATGAAAGTTTAAATTTGAAATGTGTAACAAATAGACTTCTAGGAAATTTAATTTTGAAATACATAACAAATGGAATTCTAGAAGTTTAATTCTGAAATATAAAAATAGATTTCCAAAAGTTTATTTTCAGCAAGTATAAAATAGACTTTCAAAAGTTTAATTTTACAATATACAAATATATTTCTAAAAGTTTAATTTCACAAACCAA
>JAMLFT010009194.1:0-12962 GCA_026544285.1 Pachyrhizus erosus | reverse complement strand
TATTATTTTTATACATTATTCTCCTAAAAGAATATCCTAATATATATATATATATATATATATCATATGAATGACCTCATATTTATTTATTTTAATCGTAAATAACCACTATAGAAAGACCATTATTAATACAATTTATTAAATACATGGTACTAAATTAACATAATATTACACAAATATAAATTAAATAAAATACAAGGATAAATCAAGAGATAGACCTACATTTTACATGCAACGTTAGTTTATATGAGATTCTAATTTATTATACAAATGAATAAATATTTATAGCTTAAATATCAATTTAATTTTAAAAATAAAACTTTTTTTGTTTTGATTCTTTAGATTATTTTATTTTAGTACTTTAAATTATCTTTTTATTTTAGTTCCTTATATTAAGTAATAATGTTTGTAACATCCATGATAATTAATATTTTGGCAGTAAAAAACTAATCCATAAACTAACATGTAACTTTTTAGTGTACTTTATCCTTATTTACACTTTTTAGAAAATTTTCTCAAAAGATGACTCATCTTATAATTTTTTTCAAGACAAAAAATACACTTAACTCTAAATTTCTAAAGTAATGACCATCAAAAAATAAACACATCTTGTTGTTAATATATGTAATATTAATTAATCCTTTAAATCATTCTCAGTTGTATCTTTCTACATTTGCATAACCTTTAAATTTTTCTTTTTCGAATGAATATCTGATTCATTCAAATATTCTTCTCACTATAAGTTTGTCATAAATTTATCCTTGTTTCATATCTTTTACACATACAATCATTCTTCACCCTTGTCAATATTCAAGATGTTATAATAATAATTTTAATAAGTTAATAATTTATCATATCTTTAAAAAATCTAGTCAGTCACATGTATTTTTTTTAATAAATTATATTTTTAAATCTATCTATTTAAAATAATTAATGACATTAAATTAATTAATAAAAAATATATAAATTATTAGATTGACAATATTATTATTACATCATTATTTAAAATACTAATAACAAAGACAAAAAAAAGACGAAAAAAATCCTAAAAAATCAAATCCAAAAATACTATTTTTAAGAAATCAAATTCATATTTAAATTAATATTGATTAATAATTGTATACACCAAAACAATGGATTCTTTTTCTTTCTCTACAATCTTCAAGAGATAATTTCGAAACTTCACGGGGCATCTTCGGGGTTATAAACGCTACGGTCACAACAGAGTTCACATCCAAACCTTCTTCCAGTCACTAACTGATTGAAGGCTTATTCTGGGATTGCATCTGTTGCTACACTGTACATACAAAATACTTATTGCTACTGAAACTCACAATCCCTGCGAGGCTACGTCCCATCATTAGATCAGCATTCCAAACTCAATCCCAAATAAGCCATTTTGTCAAAATACAAAATAGCAGGACATTGCTCCTTTCTAGTGGAGCTCCTCCTTATCCAATGAAGTTTCACACCGACAAAGAAATATAAAATTCATCGAAATAGGAAGCCATGCAGTCCTGTATTGTATTTTTCTGGTCATACATGGTGTGGTACTGGAATTCCTGCATGTCCACTGCAGGTGCTTGATATACTCTGGCGTAAAAAAATATATCCAATGTATTGAGGGCCTCCTAAAAGCTGCGGTGAATGACATAATCAGTGAAGACACATCGCAACACAATCATACTCCTCCAGTGTTATTAATATTCTCCAATGAGATCTGGGCACCAGATCTGCCCTCATTTGATGGACTAGAATGTGATAAAAGAATATAAAACACCCAGAAATGAAGGCAAACAAGATATATCAAAGCCCACAATTTTGCCGTTGAGTTTCTTTTCAGAAAAAGTGCACCAGTCACAAAAATATAATCTAGTTGTTGAAGCAATGATCCAAGCCGTCTCTTGCCAGAATGAATTCTGGCTTTTAGCATAGGCCTCAACTTTGAATTGGAGAGCTCCCATAATCCTGATTCTAAGTCACTTGATGAAGAGGCAGAATTCATATTTGCTGCACCTGATGCTGACACGTTCTCATCCAGCAACCTTGACACAGCCTGCCAAGTTGATTATGAAAAATGAAAATAAAGTATATGACGATTTCAAGAATTAGAGCATCATAGCCTCAATAGAAAGCATACCTCGATTCTGAATACAAGACTTGCCTTCTCAGAAGAGAGTGACTCAACCTGTTGACAAGAATAATTTGTTTGAATTTGAATAGGTAGGGGGTCAGAAACACTCAAACAAGTCAAGTCCCAATGCTGTATTTGAATGATTTTTTGAAATATTGTTAGACTTCTTAAACTGATGGATTCTGAAAACTGGATCAGGTTAATTTGTTGGTCATTTTGGTTTGAGTGCACAAGAAGGGTTTTTTAAGAATCTGCTAATGTGTTCAGTCAGTCACCTGTTGGACTGACTGAATTTAAAACAGTGATCCATGAGTATTTGCACACATTACAAAGAACTGGATGTATAAAAGACACACCTTTGCCTGTTTCAGTATTAAATGGTCAGTCATTTGTTGAAGCCTTCGCTTGAGCTCAACTTCAACCTTTGTTGGCTCTTCTATCTCCTTCCTTGTCATTTTAATGTCAGCTTCTAGCTTCCTTGCCTTTGATGTACAAATGTATCAAATAATTCCACACAGCAAAAGGAAATCATATTAACTTCGCAGGCACAAGGCAAAACTTAATGAATACAGTTAAATTTGTGCCAACGATGCAGGTATACAGAATTTTTTAATTTAATTTATGATACAATACAACAATGCCTTATTCCACAAGGTAAAGTTGGATACATGGATCAAATGATGTCATTTAGCACAGTTAAAAATCAAGGCTTTGGAAAAAAAAGCATGACACTTTTATATTTTAAATTTCTAATTTGAACGGAAATTGACTTAAAAACTTGCAAAATATTTTAAAAAAAAATCATTTGAAGTGCTTCCTTAAAAATAGAAAATATGTCCAAAGAGTTGGGCGCTTGTAATTGATTTAAATAAAACGACTTCTGCTCACTTAAGTAAAAATTTTAGTTTTCACAAAAGTAAAAAAAGGACACCAAATGGGGAAATAGTATTAACGTTACAGTTTCCAATCAACCCCAAACTTGGTTACTAAAGCACTGCCTTTTAACGAGGTTTGTCAGTGAAGGAAAAAGGAAGCACTAAGGTCAAACTATTAGTGTCAACCATTGTGCTTAGATAATAAATAATTTAGTGTTTACAGGTTACTGCCACGTGCTAGTATGGTGGTTTCTTATGTTTGAATAATTCTGTAATTTCTATATCTTAGGATGGGTAGTTTCTATAACTGCAATATTTGCAGTCCAGGGAAGCTATTTCTATTAGGATGGACAGTGTAGAGGCAGTTATTTCTGTAAAGATATTAACTAGTTTAATAAAAACAGAAAAGATTATTATGCAGAACTTATCAGAAAGTTGCCAACTACTTTTACTCTTGGAGATTGTCAAGTTCTATCTATTGTGTGCCCAACCTTTGCTAGCCAAATAAGAGACGAAGGCAGAAGTCAGAAATCTCATGTTTTTCAACCAGACTTTACTGTTTAAGATCCTTTAACTAGATCTAAGGGACTACTGGACCATAACCATTAGATAACAGGGCAGGTAGTTGGGTAAATTTTAAAAGCAAGAAGGAGGCAGAAGATAAGGGAAAAATTCCAAGACTTAGAATACAACATCATAGAGAAACTGAAATATACAAGTATAATTAATTAGGAGACTCATTTTGATCCTTTCAGTGATTGCTTTCTAAAATACAACTTGAAAACAAGGAAAAACCTATTTAATACAAAGAAAGAAAAAGAGAGACACCAAATTTAAGATAGAAAAATTCTAGACAAACTACTAAAAATCATGAAAATACATTGCACCTGAAATATCGTAGCTTTTCATGGAAGAAGGATGCAAATAAAGATCTGTACACAAGGTTAAAGTTTAAAACCTTACCTTTTCCTGCAATTGTGCAATTTTATCATTAGTTAAAGAGTGTTCTGCCTCAAGAATTTCCCGCTCAAACTCGACGCCTTTTGAAGCTAGCTACAAAATCAGCATAGATAAACAAATTTCAAGAATATCCATCTAAAAGATGGTGAGCATAGAGGCTTAAAACGGGAATACAACTATGCAAGACCTAACAAAATAAGATACCAAAGACCTCCCTCTTAAAGTGATCATATCATAAAGTCCCTAGCTTGGAAAAGTAAACAAAAGAAACCAAAGTATCAATGAACCAGTTTCAGCAGATAATCATATGACTTACTTGATTTTGTGAAGCGCTAGTTTGACGAGGATTCTTCATTCTTTTTCTGAGATCTACAAAAGGTTAAAGGATCAACCTATTAACAGATTAGTTCATTTCAACATAATTTCAGCTACTCCCGTATACTAAATAAGCCAATTTACAAAATTAATAATAAGCATAGTTATCATCAGCCAGGAACTGCAGAAAGACAGTACTATGACATATTCTTTATCAGATATCCTTGGGCAAGAGAAAGGGACATCTTAGTTGATATGGTTCCCCAAATCCCTATAGCAGCTTAGCATGAATTCGCTTCAACTTCAAACCTAAAATGTATCCTTTGATAACATACTAACTGCCTATTCATAATATCTTTAAAGCATGAATATTCACCAGTCTCTTGCATAATTGAATATGCCCAAATTAATCATTAATTCACTAAGTATATGATGTTGAATAAGATTAAAATTATCCTTGTCCGACTGTACTACACTTTTTCTTTTGTTAAAAACTCAGACTATGCTTTTAGGTTAATACATACTCACACTAAGATGAGACAGGTATGAGGTATAAACCTAAGTAGTTAACAAGTCCCGTGACAAGACAATATACTTCAGTTTCAAGATTGAGAATATTTTGTAAAGCTTGACTCTATTCACTCAGCTGAAGCTTTATATATATATATATAGGAACCAAAGTCAAAATAAGTACAAAAGGTGACAGAGGTGCAGACTTGACACACTCAGAACAGCTACAGCAGAAAAGAAAAGGGACTGATTGACTAATAAGATAATAAAAATAAAAATACATATAAACATTTAACAACTATTATGTGTTGGAATGAAATAATATATCAAACAATGTGTCAATAACTTTGTAAAGGTGCAGTACCTTCATGAAACAACTCTTTCGATGTGATTTGCTGTCTGAGTTCTGCTACTTGTTTAACCTGATAAAAAAATGTATTGAAGTTAACACGCCATTAATTTAATAATCTTTCCCAAACATAAGGATGACCCAAGGATCAGGAAGCATGGGAATTGAAGCATAGCAAGCTGTATGGTTTATTCAATTTCAATATACATAACTCATTATAATACTTCCAAAAGCTACATTTGCAATAAGAATGTCTTAAGGGAATTGTTTGGACCGTTCAGTTTAGTTTTTCAGTTTTCAATTCCAGCAATATTTTGGAGATTTTTCTAGACACTGTCAGAGTCAGTAACAGAGATAAGATCTTGAGACACATTGCCCTTATCAGCTTCATTGTTCTGTCAGATTGGTCACATTAAATTATTATCTTATTAAATTATCTTATTAATTTTGTCGTCACTAATTTTAGGAAATCATAAATCATACAAAATTAGGCTTGAAGTCCAAATCCAAAAGAGATATAGTAGTAACTAAATTTTTCTATTTCAATAATTATTAATAGCTACCACCTACAAAACTTATATTCTATGGATCGTGTGAATTGGATGGAAGTCACCTAAGAATCTAAATATACCTCTACTTCAAGGTTCCACTGCACAGTTGCAAGGGATCTTGCAAGATCAGCATTGGCAGTCTGCGTTATAAATTATTAACAAAAAGGTGTTGTAAGTTATACTACTATATATTTGGTATAAACAAATGGCTTGAATATGTTAAATTAGCATACCTCCAGTTTAGCCAAACGTGCAAAAACTTCCATTCTAGTATTATTATGTTTCTGCTTTTCTAACTCAACAGCTTCCATTGTTTCCATAGTAGTGCTCTGAAGCTGTGAAGCCTGAAGCAAGGAACAATGAGGTTAGATAAATAACCAATAGATCATCAAAATTCTGTCCCATCCAGAATAGTTCATCTATGCAACAGTTAATTTTAAAGCAAATTACAAGAAATTCCAATAATATGGTAGCGTTTAGTAGACGTCTTAGAACAGGATAAAACATAGAATATGGTTTCTATTTTATGTTTAATGCATTTTAAAAACAAAACAGAACAGGACATTAGATTATAAATAGAGGTGCATTTTGATTCCACCAAGAGGGTGAAACCAAGAGGAGAAAAGCAGAACATAACCACTTCATTTTGTTATGTCTGCAAGCCAAATTCTGCCTATGGAATTTAACATTTTAATTTTTCCACAAAATCACCAACAACATCAAGCAGGAAAAAAATTCCAGAAATGTGTCCAACATTGCCCATATCCTGCAGTAGACACCGTGTTGAGCATAACCAGTATACCACAAAAGTGAAAAAAAGCAAAGATAAAGATCAGTTATTAAATTATCATCATGTTACCTCTTGTGCTTGTTGTTTAGCTCGCTCCTCAAGTATTTTCTCTAGACTTTCCTTCTCCCCCTCTAATTTGGCCACTATATTTTCCCGCTCCTTGATAGCATTTATTGCTTTAGCTGCTGCTTTCTCAGCCAGAATCCTTTCCCTCCTCTTTCTCCTTTCCTCCCTCTCATGTTCACTTTCAGAATCAGATGTTGAACCAGAATCTGTATCTGAATCAGAACTTCCATCACTAGCCACAGGAGAATCCCCTTTCAAATCATCAGATATTGAATTTCCAGAGATTGGATTAAGCTCATGCCTCCCTTGTATCACACTTCTCAATTGATTGCCGTCAACATCCTTCACAATCTTAGCTTCTTGGTCCTCATCAACCCCCCATGCTGGAAATGTTTCTGCAGCCAAAGTTTTGTCGTCTTCCTGCAATGATTCTGGTGGAGAAATGTCCCTATAATTAAAATGAAGCTGATTTTCTTCATTTCCCTTTTCCTCAACCACAAGCTTCTCAGAACTGTCCTTGTCAGAACACTCTAATTCTTTGCCCCATTTACCATCAGTCTCCAATTCTACAGCCGAATTCCTCTCTGTCGAAGTAGAACAGGTAGATTCCTTCCCATCATCACTGGCTTTTCCACTCAATTTAACTTCTTTAACAGAGTCCGCCTTCTGGAAGGACCTCGGACCACTGTTACCACTTCTTAGATTCCTCTTTACATCTGACACCGAGGACCCTGAAGACAAACCCTTCTGCTTCCTACTACTATTTCTGCTCAAACCACGTGATGTGGGTAACCCATTACCGTGATTGCCCCCAGAAGCAGAAGCTATAGACTGAGTAGGTGTAGGTGCACTGAGGAGTTCAGTCCAATCATCATCTGTTAGAGTAGGGCCAGATTTGGGAGATAGTTTGGGTGCACTTGCTGTAGCTTTAAGCCCATTAAAATTGGGATCACTACGCAATTTTCCACGATACTCATTGCTCTCCAAGGGTTTCTTTTTCAATTGATCCTTCAGAGACACACCGCTCCCTGATTTCGCGGGAGCATCAATGCTCGGTTCCTCCAATCGAAAACCCTCGTTCTTGCGAAGTGATTCAGCCGCTTGCTGATCGATCTGAACCGTGCGTTACACAATTAACAAACAAGTAGCATTCTCGAAAATACAAAGAGAACTAAAATAATTACAATGATGCTATAAATTAAAATTAAAGATGGAAATTACAAGTCCTACAGCAAGGGATTCAGAAAATGAAGTAATTAAACCAGAAAGGGAAAAGAAAATTCGAAGCATTGTTATAGTTGAACTTGCCTGGTGGAGAATGTTCTCTGCGGCTTTAAGTTTGGAGGAGATCCAATTCGCCATGGTTTCAGAGGACGAGATTTGGGGGGAGGGGAAATTGGCCACGAGCAGCAATTGGCGAGTGTATAGAGAAACGCAGCGTTTCAAGAAAGTTATGCGCGTGGAGAAGAGGATGGTGATTTTCTGAGAGAGAGATCCATCATGATGACGAAGAAGAAGAGGGAGAGTAGTGCCATGAAAGTTGTAAGGAAGAAGATCGAGAGTGAAAGTTAGAGTGACATGCGGGTCATGGAACGAACGTGTCCTGTTGGACCAATCAATGTTGAGTGAATCAGACAGCTTCCGTTTGGGTCCCACTCGGCGTTACCTTTTGATATTGCCCTCCTAACAACCTAACGGGCTTCAACTTTAGGTCTTTGAGCCCATTAAGGTCCAGAGGGCTTCATTTATTCATCCAACTCGATTGGATTTGATAGCCCATCAAACCAGTAGTAGTACATTAAAACCGTTATTTATCGTACTTTGAGTTTAAACCGTTTCTCATAGAAGATGTAATTCCTTTTAGACTTAAAAGTATTAATAGCAAGACAGAGAGATTGTAAATCCAAACACTTATGTATGTGACTGTTGAAGAACAAAATATTTGGAACAGTGTAATTCTAGTAGTACACGTTCCATATATTCCTTTTTTTTTTTTAAAGAATTTAATAATATTTCTACTGTCAAATTTATAAAGGGTCACGCAAGTTTTATATAAATTTAGAATATTCCTTTCTAATAAAACAGTATGTGAACGTATCCACTTACATGAATTGCATTAGTCTTTATGTTTATATTAAAAATGACTTGGGAATATAGTAATAATAATAAGGTGATATTCAATAAATTTATAGACTACCCTTTTTTTATTTTACCTTAAAAAGATGCGACTACAGAATGAGGAGTCCATGTGTAATCGATAAAGACAAAATTTGATTCTAGATTTCCTTCATTGTTTAATTGTGCGTTATTGATTTGTCTTTTTTTTTTTTTTTTTTGTTATAGCGTTATTAATATGTCTGGAAACACATTTTTACTATAAAAGTGTTTGTTTTAGTTTATTATATATAATTTTGTGTCTATTTAATCATTACTTGGATTATTGTAAAATTATAATTCAATTTTTCTAAACTTAAATCCTGGTTTATTGGGTGAAAAAATATTTTGAAATTCAAATGCACATTATCATTAATTTATAATCTAACAGGTGGGTGTCCTTACTTGACGTAATAAACGGGTTTCTAAATGTTTTTTGAATATATCAGAATTAATTAAAGTAATAATATAAAAATGAGCATTTACATTCTACCAAGAAGTCAAGTCACTACTTAAGCATGTATAATTTAAAAATTAACTCCATCGATCTTCACCATGTAATGAAGAAACGGCGATGATAAGAAGAAAAAATTGTTAAGGGAAGTGGAGAAAATAGGAAGAATCAATCAAAGATTTTCACAAAAATCCAAAACTTGTCATCTTGAACAGCAAGTACTGGCTTGTTTAGTGGCAGTGACTTCATCAGCTATATGGATCTCCTTCCCATTCAAAAGATTAATCGGTTTCTCTTCCATTTTGGCTGCCAAATTTTTCTGGCTGGTAATCTCATAAATCCTTGTGATCATTTGCAGGAACACTTGCTCAACATTCAGGTTCTTCAAAGCAGAGGTTTCCATGAAGCATAATCCTTCTGTTTCCGCAAACCCTTTTCCTTCTTCTTTCTCAACTTCTCTTGATTCATCCAGATCACATTTGTTTCCCACCAGAACAACTACCATGTCTTTGCCTCCAAACTCTCTCAGTTCCACTAACCATTTGCTCACATTCTCATAACTTGATCTCATGGTTATGTCATACACTAGCAGTGCCCCTGAGGCTCCTCTGTAGTATGAACTTGTGATAGCTCTAAACCTGCCACATTATTATATTCATGCTTTTTAGAGTGAATTAAATATATGAGCATCAAAACTTGAAATTAAAGTCCTGAAACATTCTTTGGTAAAATTCAACGTGGTATTGAATTAAAAATTAGGCTTAATTTTTATATACTTAAGGTATAAAAAAAATATGATAGTTATTATTAAAGTGAATAATAAACTTAGTATTGTGAATAATAATGATTGAATGGCAAGCGTAAAAAAATAAATATATATTCACCAATATATACAAACTACACATGTTATTGTATCACATTCACATGTGCACTTTGCACCCCTGGATACCCATGCAAGATTAAGCCCTGTAAGTTTCTTATATATATATCACCTTAGCTAACATAAAAAATATAGCTTATGTGAAAATTAAAGCATTGATTAGATCACGTAAATAAGGCAAATGTGTATCACCTTGGGCTTGGAGTGCCTAACAATTTTTATATACTTAGAAAGAAGAAATTGTTTGATTATGTGATTGGCCACCAAAATGTTTGCCACCTCACATTCATTGATTGCCAAATTGCCTTTCTGCTCAATCTCTCAATCACTTTCTCTAACACAAGCTGAACAAGTCCACACGTCCTGGACCCGCCTCGCCTAATAGTTACGCTATTTAGATTGCATTGCATGATGAAACAAATAAGGACGGGGGGCTAAAAACTTAATTTCTACCTTACCCAACCTATATATAGTGACCCGACCCATACTTTTCGAACTCATTTTCCATTCACATCATTAAAATCAATTAATGGAACATAGTACGGTGACATGTTTATTATTCAACTCCGAGCGCTACATAATAAAAAAGAAACTGTGGCAAAAATAGTATTAGTAATATTACCATCCTTTTTATGGGTTGGGAAACAAAAGCACTTCTCGGGAGAGAAAATTGAAGTTGGAATAAAACCAAAGTTACATTCACCCACGGAAAAGGAGGAAATTACGGCGAGATTCCAATTGGAGGGATCATACGTTTTGTATTTTTGAATGATACAAATGAAGTATTCGTTTTCGTGAACAAGTTTCCCTACCAAATCACAAATCCAAATTCAGGCATGGAATTTAATCATGATAATCTTAGTGTCTTTAGGGTCCCACTGAATGAATTCTAGTAATACTTTCCTAGCTAATTTCATTCCCCCACGTAATTAAACCAGTACTCAATTGGCATTTGGCAGCCATGACTTTTTTTTTTAATTATCAAATCTATGAGATCATCACGGATGAACAGTGCATTTTAAAAAAAAAAATGCTAAAATATGTTTCCTCCCTCGCTATCTTTTTTCTTTATTTTGCCCAATAAACAAGAGCAAACACCAGAACTATTCTCTCCCTTGCTTAGTTAACAAAACTACAGCTAAAAGTGGCACAACATGTATGATCAGATTAGATAAGAGGAAAAATCAAAACAGAACTAATAAAAGTCTTGTAAGTTAAATGAGCTGAATTCATACTAAAATCTTCTAGATTAAGCAAACCATTGGGCACCCACTTAGAAACTGTTTAACTGAAACCCCAGTTTGAAAATCCTTAACCTTTCATTAAAACAAGTCCTATAGTGGTACGATCTGCAAACTCTAATGAATATTCTATAAATTAATTAACCTTATTCTGAGCAAATGAATCTGGTGCACCACTGAAGCAAAAATGAGTATATCAAAACATTCAAAATAAATTAAATAACAACGATCAGAGACTAACAATACAAAGGACTAAATAAGAGAAAAGAAAAAGTTGAAAGTGATGAGCTATTAAAGAGACAACAAAGACTCATTCATTGAAAGAGATGAAAAAGAAAAAGCAGGGAATAACAAGTTTCCTACCTTTCTTGGCCGGCAGTGTCCCATATTTGGGCTTTGATGAGTTTGTCTCCGACCTTGATGTTCCGGTAAGCAAATTCCACTCCTATGGTCGGTTTGGAATCCAAGCGGAATTCATCTTTTGCAAACCTTGAGAGCAGATTTGATTTCCCTACTCCAGAGTCTCCAATCAGAACAGCCTTGAAGAGATAATCACACTCTTCATCAAATGCATCAGCCATAAATATGACTCTTATCTATTGATCTCTACCTTCACCTCTAAAGCCTTTTTTATTTATTTTCTTTCTAACACCCGGACTGAAGAAATTCAAAGGGAACAAGACTAATGAGGAGAAGAAAAAACTTAACGATAAAGAAAATGTTGATCATGAACTATTCGGGGAAGGAAGACAGTAAAAATAGGGTGCAAGGTCATGATCATATTTTATAAGTGTTAGAAATTATATTAGATTGTAAAACAAAGGGGACAATACACAATTCTTTGGTATTATTTTTTGAGGGTGTTGAGTATTTACATGTGAAACCATGAAAAAAGACATTATGAGTTATAATCCTTGATGTTGTCCAGACCTGTGGATGTCATTAATCTAGTGGAAAAGCCAACCATGGTTTGCCTCCATCTTCAAAGAAGGTCCAATGATAGTGTTCCACCTGTCCCCATCAATTTTTTCAATATGAAAGTTGGCACTTTCATGCTTATGTGGCCTTTCAAGATTGGCAAACACAACTTTGTGCGCATCACTCAACAGATTGGTTATTAAATGACATTGTTTAGATCATAATCATCTCAAGGCAGTTAAAAAATTGCACAGGGTAATAATTCCTAATTATATATTTCCTCTTTGGAAAATATAGTTTTACAAGTGACTATCATAGATGTTTGTGGTTAGGTACCGTTGTAATGATCTAATTAAAAAGAGATTTGGAAAAAGAAAAGAAAAAGGTCTAGCTTTCTATAACAGTTAATTACTGAAGAGGACTTGATTACTATAGATTTTTCTAGGTTTGGTTCTTGAATTTTAGGATACAAGAACTCCCTCTTAGGCTTATAAGATTAACTAAAGAGGTCACACACTAAATTTTGGATTCTTAGAGTACGTTTTATACCTATTAAGGTACAATATAGAAAGAACAGCACACCACAAATACTTAAAATTATCGGATAACTTTTTATCTTGTGTACAAGTAAAAAAATATTAAATTTATTATAATACTCTTTTTATTTATAATTATTTTAAAACAATTCATATTATTATTATTATTATTATTATTATTATTATTATTATTATTATTATTATTATTATTATTATTATTATTATTATT